>JAJIRX010000568.1:0-118471 GCA_023853785.1 Psilocybe azurescens
GAATTTCTCATAATGTACTTAATCAGTGTATAATACAATGCTTAGTCAGCATTACATAATAATAATTACATAAGCTTATAAATAATGTATTGAAATCACATGATATAGTCTGCTTAGTCAGCATTACATAATATTTCTTACATAAGCTCTTAAGTAATCCATTCAGGTCATGATATTTGTAATAAATGCGAAATTATACAATACACTCCAACAGGAATTGAACCAACAGCTGTATATATTAATTCTATACACCATTACCAACTACACTATTATTGCTTGTGGTATTATCAACATTTTATGAATTATATACTATTCTTTACAACACCCAATAATATATTCTGGCACTTCCTCTGAAGCTATACCCACATATTATATATCAAAATGATCAGAAAATTGAGGGCAATGCATCTGTAATTACACCATCATCATAATATTATTATGTCAGCATGTTCAATATACAAAATACTGTAAATTTAAATATATATAGATATTGTAAACTACATTTTGCAACAAAATAGCACTCTGTTAGCTATATATTAATAGTTTTACAATAATAGAAATTAATGGAATACAAAGATTAATTTTATTCAAGACATTTAGATTATATAAGCACAGATTTATATGAAAATAGGTATTTCTTTATTAGAAATTTTTAATTTTATATAACTATTACATAAACATATTCTCCTCAATTTTACAATTCTAACAATACCAAATTTGTCACAAACTGTTGAGATCTATGCATACTTTTTGTGTTATTACTTGCTGAGCTGTAAATAGTATGCTGACATAATATAGTTCCACTTGGTACCACTTGGATTCCACTCGGAATTGGGTCTAATTGGGTTTCAAATTTGATGAATTCCACTTGGATTCCAGTCGGATTCGGTCGGATTCCCGATCGGATTTTGGTCAGACTTGTTAACAGTGGAACCGGTCGGTACCGTGGTTCGATCAGAATCCAGTCGGAATCCGGTCGGAAAAATTTGGACATTTTACTGCTAATTTGGCAGGGACACTGCCAAATAGAGTCCGGTCGAACCAGTCGGATTCCAACTGGTTCCGATCGGTACCTGTGGGAGTGTAAAGACCTCAAAATTCCCGGGCCTGGCATGCACTATTTTCAATAATAATTCATGTTTCCGACCCGGTTTACAATGTCCGGCACTATTCGGACATATTCCCGCCCCATTGCAAAAAGTTCCTGGGCCCGGCATTCACTTTTTCAATGATAATTCATGTTCTGGTCCAAGGCTAAATACAGCAAAAAATTGGAAGTTTACAACCCACATATATCACTCAAATTGTGTCCGTTTTGGCTGTTTCTAGGCTCGTTTTGATTGGAATTTTGTATATCTTTTTCCATGCGTTTTACACCCCGGACCGGGACCGGGCTGCACTCATTCCCGCCCTGCCCCAGGGCCAAATACACAAAATTGGATCATTACAACCATTATATCTCCCTCAAATCCTATCCGATTTGGCTGTTTCTAGGCTCGTTTTGATCGGAATTTTGTCTAGCTTTTTCATGCGTTTTTAAACCCAGGACCGGGACCGGGCGGCTCTCATTCCCGCCCTGCCCCGGGGCCAAATACACAAATTGGATCATTACAACCATTATATCTCCTCAAATCCTATCCGATTTGGCTGTTTCTTGGCTCGTTTGATCAGATTTTGTCTAGCTTTTTTATGCGTTTTAAACCCAGGACCGGGACCGGGCGGCTCTCATTCCCGCCCTGCCCCGGGCCAAATACACAAAATTGGATCATTACAACCATTATATCTCCCTCAAATCCTATCCGATTTGGCTGTTTCTAGGCTTCCGTTTTGATCGGAATTTTGTCTAGCTTTTTTCATGCGTTTTAAACCCAGGACCGGGACCGGGCGGCTCTCATTCCGCCCTGCCCCGGGGCCAAATACACAAAATTGGATCATTACAACCATTATATCTCCCTCAAATCCTGTCCGATTTGCATGATTCTGGGCTTGTTTAAATCACATTTACAGTCCGGTTCTTTCCCGATTGCTCACTTATAATTTATTATGGTGTGTGCACCAATGCTTGTCAATTCATTGCAAAATTAAGGCTTTACCAGTTTCCTGTAGACACCCCAGAGCCACAGAATGTATGCCAGATAGCCTACAAAAATGCCTAGGTATGAGCCATTGAGGCGGATTCACTGTACCATATCATATGGTACAGTGTAGGCTGCCCAAAATGGAAGGGAAACATTCACTGGTTCAGAGGACCACTGAACCCATATGATATGCTACACTGTAAATGTACTTTCTATCATATCATATGTTACAATGGTACATATCTAGCTGGTTGACCTCGGCTGGTCCCTCCTCCCGGTTCTGGGGAAGAACCTGTTACCGCAGAGAGTGGTTCAGAAGGAGCTCCCTCTGCAGGAACCAGAACAAAGCATCGTAAGTGATCATATGTATCTTGTCTTGTCTGTGGTGCAAATATCTGATTCGGCGATACAGGTGTTCAAGATGAAGAGGATCATGCCGACGATGCGACCGTTGCCAGTCCTGCGAAGAAGAGCAGACGGTAGTAATTTTTATTAAATACGTATACAATGAGGGGCCGTTGGTTTACTAGTTTGCGACTGTAATGATCTTGGTCTCATGTTTACAAAAAAAAAAAAGATTTTATCAAAATTGTGTATATGTTTGTAGATCTTCTAAGGCGGGCTTAGTATTGCTTGCTTATGTATAGCACAGTCTGTGACTCGGCCTACAGCAAGGCCCGATCGCCAACGGCGATCCTTTATGTTTTAATCATGGACATAATCCTATATGTACAATTTTCGTAACCAAAGAACGACTTTCAAAAGATATTGTAAGTTATGCTGATGCTTGGCTTTGCTTCGCAAACCATTCTTCCTCCAAAAGCCCCATGTGAATGCTGTCCTGCCACTTTCCGTCGAAGAAGTTCGACTTGCGTTTCCTGCCCTCGTCGACAAATCCACTTTGGAAAAGAGTGTATATCAGTAAATGAGGTCGACCTATTCAAAACATAAGCATACATTTTCTTGTACAGCTTGATGGCACCGAGGTTGCTGTCCAAAACACCAAGAGACACGCGGTGGATCGCAAGGTTCTTGAAGGAATAATCAACTAAAAATTCGGTGACCTCTGTAGCGTATCCCTGGCCCCAAACGTCGGGTACGATACCGATGCCAAAGTTGACGTCGCGGTTCTTAATGTTAGCCACTGTGATCGAAGCAGCGCCAATAACGCGAGGGCCTTCGGGCTTGTCAATCGCTTCAATGATAACGTAGAGTAGGGCTTCGTTGGCGATTTCCTCGAGCTTGGTGGCAAAGCGGTGGTTGCGGGGAACGATGTGGTCGGAGATCAAGGTGTTCTGGACGAGTGGGTTGTTGATGAGCCCGAGGAGAAGGGGGAGATCGGCGGGGCCATATGCGCGGAGAATGGTTCGCTTTGTGGTGAACATTTTGGTTTGAAGAGTGGGGCCTTTTAGTCGGGGAGATGAGAGGTGGTTGGGAAGGTCTGAGTAATGCTAAATAGCATAGTACTGGTCCCATTTAACGGGTTTCCAGATTGTGATTTGACTAGGGGAACGAACGACAAGCAGATATCGCCATACTGTAATCTGATAAGATTCATCTCGGCGCTCTGGATTGTAGATGATCTTTCTGTGAATCATATCAGATAACAGAAGATCATCCTGAGATAGCCTGAGATCCTGGTGCCCAGAACTCGCTCAAGGAAACCTGATTGCCAAGTTTTGGGGTCCAATTGAGCAAAGAAGTCCGAAATATCCACAAGAAGGAGTCCGAGACTGTCCGAGCACGCTGAGAAAGCTTGAGAAAGCACGTCGTAGTGCGTCCAAGGTGAAAAAGAAGATTTCCAAGACCAAAGCGCGCGAGTACTTTGAAAATAACCGGTGCCGAGTGTTGCTAGTCATCAAACCATTGAAACCGACCAGGAGCAGCCCAGTACGCAGAATAAGGAGTCGGATCCAAGAATTAAATGTTCATATGGAACTCATAGACGAGTCTTTCGTCAGCAACCGGATTGCCTGAACTTCACGACGACGTTCAGAATCATAGAATCATAATGGATGCGATGTAACATATAGTGAAAGCAAGCGAGTCGACGTTTCTTTGATACAATCCAAACAAGCATATGCCATGATTGCAGATTAACGCCCATACTCAAGCTTCTTTCACCGTGAAAGGGAGTTTCAACTGGTAGGAGTATAGGGAGTCGATCGAGCTGGCCAACCCTGGAAGATGTTGAAATGGTATTAGGCAAGTTTGTAGATAAGATAAGATCGCCAACTCATCAACGGAGCTAAGAAAGCCAACAACGTCGAAGCTGCCACTTACAGTTTGTTTTTGACCATTTTGAACAAATTTCCCAACATAAGAAGACCGTGAGATGGCCCTTCGCGCAGCTAGGCAATGCCTACCGCGCATAACGGGGCGTAAGGCGACGGTTGGATGGGGAGGGGCGTTCGCTGTTGGACTGACAGCAGTGGGCTGGAGGTCAATTTCAAGTCACGTCTACTGTGGAGATATCCGAGGCAGATCTTCGATTAACGCACATGCCTGCTATGGTCCTACTCTCAGATCGTTCTCATCTTCAGTTTCCCATCTGTTCTTCTCAGCCTCGTCATCCAGTACTCCTACAATGTCCTTCACTGCCCCACAACCTCCTCCGACATGGGAGCACACCGCGAAAGATATCAATGACTATACCAAGGAGGCCATCGACAAATACAAAGCAACTATGGACCGTATTGGTGCTCTTGATCCAAAGGATTGCAATTTCACATCTGTAGGTGTATTCGTCACCATTTGGTATCACCCACTAATTATCTGTGCTTATTGTGCAGGTATTCGTAAGTGAAGCTCGTCCGAAGCCCGAAATTCCAAGTTCCAGTACACGACCCCTAAATCAAACGCCCATTATAGATAGCTCTTGCTGAAGCGGATGAGGTATTCGACAGCGTCGTGGAACCACTGGCATTTTACCAGAATGTATCCGGATCAAAGAACTTCGGGATGCCTCCAACGAGGCAGAGTCTATTGTCCGCGATTTCGGTGTAGAGTCATCTATGCGCATCGATGTCTTCAATGCAAAGGTGGCCGCCGAAAAGAATATCAAGGAATCTGGCCAATGGGAAAAGTTATCACCTGAAGAACAACGCCTCGTTGAGAAGATGGTGATATCATTCTATCTATATGTATGCTTATTTTAATCCGGGTTTTACGTAGGTCTTAGACGGAACCAGAGCGGGCCTCGCTCTTCCTAAAGAAAAGAGAGAGGAATTGACCAATCTGAAGAAGGAGTTATCTCAAGTCTGCCTGGAGTTCCATGTAGGTCTATCTCACCACCTGGATGTGTCATTTATTGACTTCTGAGATAGAAAAACTTCAATGAAGAAAATGTAACTTGGGCCACTTGATTAGTAAAGTCGCAGTCTGATACTTAACTTAATAGGGTTCCATCTCCTTTACCGAAGAGGAACTAAAGGGCGTCCCCAAGGATGTTGTTTCTGGTTACACTAAACGCACTGAAGGCGATACCGAGCTCTACGATGTGACTTTCAAAACTCCCGATATTTTCCCAGTCGTGAGTACAGTTGATACATTTCCATTACCTTTTGTAGAAAGTTGAGCCTTTCCTCCAGTTCAAATTTGCTGAAAACCCGGAAACCCGCAAAAAGCTCAAGAAGGTCACGAAGCACGACTCGCTTCAAACGTCCCTCTTCTCGACAGAGCTTTAGAGCTCCGCCGTAAAATCGCCAGTCTGCTTGGATACAAAACTTGGTGAGTGGGATATCGCTTCTATTTTTTTATCTATAATTGGACTGAAAGAAACAACAGGGCTGACTATATCACCGAAGTGAAGATGATCAAGTCTGGAAAAGGTGTCGACGACGTAAGCTTTGGATCTCTTTGAAGGTTACTTGAAGTTCTAAACTCCATACCGTTAGTTCCTCAATGACCTCGAGGATAAGTTGCTTCCGGTCGGTCTCAAGGACCGAGAAACACTTCTCGCAATTAAAAGAAAGAACATGAGGCCAAAAATCTTCCGTTCGACGGCAAATTCTATCTCTGGGATTACCGATATTATGATCGCAAGTATATTGAAGAGACACTTGATCTGGATGACTCTTTGGTCAAAGAGTATTTCCCTGTCTCGGTTGTGGTTCCATCCATCTTGACAATCTATCAAAACCTTCTTGGAGTCAGATTCGAAGAACTCAAGGACGCATCTATCTGGCATCCAGGTTTGTATACTTTGTGCGCGTAGCGAACATAGGCCAAAATGCTCATTCTTGATTTCTATAGAGGTCCAAGCATTTGCTGTCTGGGAGAAGGACGCAAAGGATGAAACAGGATTTCTTGGTTATTGTTATCTTGATCTCTTCCCTCGAGGTCAGTGTTATGCGCTTTAGGGCTTTGGTACGATGGATAATATTCCCCTTAGCCGGTAAATATTCGCATGCTGCCGTTTGGCCCATTTTCTCGGGCTACGAGCTCCCCAACGGAAAACGCAGCTACCCATTGACAGCTATGGTTGCCAATTTGGCTAAACCCACACCTGATAAACCGGCACTCATGCGACACGACGACGTCGTGACATTCTTTCATGAGATGGGCCACGTTTTCCACGGCCTGCTCAGCAGGACTAAGTTTGCTCGATTCCATGGTACAAGGTACGTTGAAGTTAATTGCTTAACATGTGATCGATAAAATAATGACCTAACTTTTCTGTAGTGTTGCTCGGGACTTCGTCGAGGCTCCTTCTCAGATGTTGGAGAACTGGTATTTGGCGGTTTTACTACTGTTCCTGCCAGACCCTTGACTTCTTTTGCAGGTGCTGGGAACCTAAAGTTCTTCAGCAGATGTCGAGTCACTATCAAACGAAGGAACCACTCTCCCTGAACTCATTGATAAACTTGTCAAGAGGTCGGTACACTTTTCAGCAATTTTGTTATATCCAACTAATAGCGTTGCCAGTCGTTATGTGAATATCGGCCTATTCTACCTCAGACAATTGTTCTTCGCCAAGTTTGATTTGAAAGTTCATACTGACCAAAGTGCGCAAACCGCTGTGGCGAAGTTTACTGTTGACTAATCTCATGGCACAGCTGGGGAGGATTACACTCATCTTTGGTGTAGCCTGCGCGAAAAGATTTCTCTCGTCAATCACGACAAAGAACTTCCTGGCCAGGGCACATTCGGCCACATTACCGGTGGTTATGATGCGGGCTACTATGGGTAGGTTATATCTGACGTTATGTTCTTCATTCAAACTGACAGTTCGTGATTTCAAAGTTATACATATTCCTTAGTGTTCGCAGCGGACATGTATGGTAAGTTTTGCACTATATTCTTCCGCAAATGTTCGATCTTACACCACCTTGCAGCTACCGTTTTCAAGGCCGACCCTCTTGATCCCGCTCGTGGAAAACTGTATCGCGACAAAATCTTACGTGCCGGTGGAAGTCGTGAAGAAATTGATACCCTGGCCGTGAGCAATGTGCACCATGTGTGATTTGGCGATGTGCTAAATGAAATAATATTCCAGGATTTCCTCGGACGGCCACCAAATAGCGAGGCCTTCTTACAAGAGCTCTTCGGTACTGTTCCTGCGTCCAAGGCAGCAAATCTCTAGGCCACTCGAGACCAAGGCCTTCGCATTTGAAGAATTTGTGAGGTATGAAGTCGAGCCATCATAACTCGACGTTCGTGGCAAGCCTGTGATTGGAAAACAAGAAATACATCTAACTACTGAAGACAAGTGATTAATCCACTTGACGTAATATGTAAAAAAAAGGGGACAGGTCACTCTAACTTACGAGTAGGGTTATTGTGATAAAGATAGGAAGGTCAATAATCAAATAATTTACGACCGCTGAGAATACCATTGGGCCCAGTAAAGTGAAAAAGGGTAGGAGAAAATATAACAAAAAGATAATGAGAAGTAGGTTCTCAAAGAACAAATCAAATATTTGTACAGTTGATAGAGACGTTCGCCTTGAACGTGAAACGATCAGAAGTTTAACCTGCAACTTTGACACCGGCGCGTTCATCGTCAAGTTCATTTTCATGCTCGTTCTCGTTTTCGTCCTCCTCTTCACCTTCTTCGACGGGCTCGCCCTCATTGACGGCGCCAAACCGCCTGTCGTTCCTGCTGCCTGGACCACCGTCGCGTCGGTTGTCGTCTTTCTGGATCTCGTCACGCATGGTTTGTACGTCCTGATCGACTTTGGCCGCAACACGGTCAATTCCAGCTTCAGCAAGTGAGATGTGGGTCCGCTTAGTAGAAAGGTGCGCAGATTTCCTGGGAGGTCGCTTGAGTCGACGGCGAGCAACCTAAAGAACATCTGATGAGTACACATCTCCGGTTAGATTAACAAAATGATGCGAACCATGACAGGCACAGAACATTTCTACAGAGAGGAATGAGCCCATGGAATCCCGGAAAACGTGAGTATATAGACATACCTGTATGAGATAATGAGACGTGGAACCAAGTAGGATTCTATGCGGGCATTAATGGCGTTTCTGTGAAATGGCTAACATTATACAGACCCATTCAGTTGTCCCAAACCACGAGACCCGACAATTAACATGATAGGTTCTATGTAATCGACGATATCTGTCAGCAACTTACGTTAGTGATTTAGTTACATCAAGATATTCAAGAATGCTGACCGAGGAGCATATGTCTAGAATTCTTGGCATGCCATGCTTGACAAGAAATAGTTACATTAAGCTTCGTGCGTTGGAGCAAGCCAGTCACTTGGCGGACAAGGATATATGCAAGTCCTTGTCTCTGGAGGAAACAGACAGTGTAAGGGCAAAAGGTTGAAAGACGTTATGGGAGGTCAAACCTCTTGTTGGCTTCTGAGCTTGACCGCACGATCAGCGGCATTGGGGATAGCAGGATCAACTGATTTCGACTTGTCAGTCTAACTGAAGAGGGATGTAATTGTGAAGCACTAACCTTTCGACTCGTTCTCTACGACTGTAACGATGGTCATCTCGTCGCCATCGCGTAGAACGGTGCCAATGCCCCATTCCACAGCATATCGACTTTCCTCGCTGAGATCACTTGCGACAACGTAGCGTCTCTTTCTTCTGTCACCAAGTTTACCCTCCGGATCACCCTGAGTCAAGGTGATTGTACATCTATCGCGTTGAAAAACAGGTCGTGATGTATTGAAAGGTAAAGGCTCATGCGTCTTGACGGACTTTCGCCTACGGGGGTTCCGTTTGCCCCGTGAATTAGTGCCCAGAGCGTTGAGAGAACTTGGGAAGTAAGGCTCTGGTGCGACAACAACATTTACACCTTCGCCAACTGGATCAGGATCTTCAATTTCATGAGCGATGGTCGAGGGATCGACCACAGGGGGATAATAGCATTACGCTCCGTATTGAATTCCGTGATCGGATCGAAAGTGTCCTCTTCGTCGCTGGATGACGCGTCGTCGGTCTCTGCGTCTGTGGTAAACTCGTCACCGGAATCATCGTCCGTGTAGGCCGTGCTTCGCGGCACCACAGACGACGCTGTATCTGATAAGTCGGCATCAGACTGACTCATACGAATAGGTTCCGGTGTAGGAGAGGGCTCGCGGGTGCGAAAACGTCGGAAAGTGAAGGGCGACTGGGACCTGGCTCGCGAGACGCTGCGAGACTGGGTCCCTTGGTCGTCACCGCCAGGAGCCTGGGAGGCGGATTTGATACGCTTCACCTTCAACATGGATCGGCCTCTGTCTTTGTCTTTGTCCTCTACTATAGTACTCTCTCGTGTACTCGTCCGGGATAGAGAGAGCGAAGACGATAGCCCACCCATCATCGACGAAAAGGATTTGCCAAAGGAGCCTCCATTCTTGGTGGAGTCAGGAGACCTGGCAGAAGGTGGATTCTGTTGTTGAGAATTTATACGTTCAAGTGTGTTGGCGATGGGCTGTGTAGCTTGATTATCGAGGGCCTGGGGAGAAATCTTGGGTGAATAAGTCAGTATAGATCGCGAAGACCACCGTTTCGGTGTCGTGGGCCTAGAGACAAGTGCAGAATCGCTCGTCGTCGGGCGCTGCAAGGTAGTAGATGAACTAGGGACAATGACAAAAGAATCGGAGTCTGGGGTAGGTGAAATAGGAGATTCTAAGGGGCCAGATTCCCTGCCCTCGGAAAGGCTCGTCTTTGGTGTAAACGACCTGGAAGAACCGCCAGCAGCCTTGGATATAAATGAAGTCCAACTACGCCTCTTGTGGATCGGCCGATGGTCTGCATTCATGTTGTAGTTCGAATACAAGCAGAAGCGACTCCGGCGTTAAAAATAAAAGAGTACGACTTACCGCTGCAGATTTTGACCCTTCTCCTGATGGCTGCTGATATGTCAATGTTCTGGATCTTGGCGGATATTTCATGTAAGTATGTACGTACATGGCTCATTTCTCACTGCGATATGTATTCCAGGGTTGTTGTGGGAACTCTGAAAGAAGGAAAATGGTCCTGAAATTTCAAATTTGAAATACTGAGTTCTTTATTATCATTTACTTACCATCTTGGCTGCAGTACTACTTTTGTTTCACATATGTCATAATCAGGACCCCGAGCAATCTTGGCTCTGCATACACCAATCTGGCAAAATCTCTCAAATCTCGAGCCTACTGACCAGCCAGAGTGGTTGAAATAGGGAAATCCGACATTTCATCACAATTCTCCACAATCATCGAATGAGTCATATATGGATTTGCACGGGGTCCTCACCGCCTTTTTCCGCCAAGTCTACCTATTTCTTGTCTGACAAACAGCCCTATATGTCTCGGGAGTGGGTAAAATAATGGAATTATAACAGTACATAGGACTAGCTCTGCTGCACGACGAGAAGGAGGAAAGCTCTCTCACTCGCATTATAAAGAAATAATTAACAAGCGTTAGGTCTTGCCAATGTATAACACCGCGTCGTTGGATATATCGCTGTAGATTATTGGCATAACGGGTGACTCCAGTCCGCGTCTATGTAACGCTAGCCTAACAATGGCAGTCGTCCATTTCTACAGCCGAACTGTTAAGTTTCTACCATCCAAGAAGATAGGGAAGGATGTGACTCACAAATTCAGTCTTGTATACACCATACAAGAGCTGTTAGGGGCTAATCGGATGATTGTTTGGTTTCAACACTTTCCTCGATTGGCCGTTCTACAAATGGTTCTTGTGACTTTTCCGCAACCGGTTCTTCTAATGTTTCTGTAGATTGTTCTTTGGGTGGTTCCGTATATGTCTTTTGTGACTCTTCTGTGGATGGCTCCCGGAAGAATGGACTGAACTTAGGCTTGTATATGCCCTGACCATACACAATCTTCGGTTGCCCAGCCAAAAGTTCTTCCTTCTTCATCATTTCAATCCGTCCAGCTCTCGCCAACCGGCGATACTTCTCGACAGATTCTTGTGCCAATGCGAAAGAGTCTGGATTGAACGCTTTAGGCTCTGAAGATTTTGTGTTGCCGAAACTGAGAGCCTCCCAATATTTCTCGGCGTCTTCAAGTGAAACCGACGATGGCAGCGATAGTGTTCGTTTCTTGCGCTTTAGCATGTGGTAATAATCTGACCTGATAATGTCGTCAGAAGCATCAACACGCTCGATTTTATAGTTGATGTCCCCTAATCAGAATAGGTCAGTGAAACATTCTGAGAAGACGGAAAATGAAAAAGGGTTCACATTTCGCCTCGGTTGCTCCCAACGCAGCATTCGGTCGAGCCGGTTGACCATTCAATTCATGCGTAACGGTAACGTGAAGTTTTTTGATAGGTTTTTCACCGTCGGCAGTCCACTCAACAGGTTGAACGTAAACCTCGAGGAATTTACCAGGTTGCGGGGTTTCGAATACACAGTTTGCCGACTAATCAGAAATGAGCATGTAGGAATTCGGTCCAAATTGCACATACTAACCTGCCCTGGGAAAAATGTTGCTGCTTCTTCAAGAATCGCTTCGAGAAGCCTGACAGAGTGATTAAACAACTTGTTTCCAACTCCTGGAGCCGATCCCAACAGTCGCTCGTCCATTTCGTCGAGAGAGATATACTGGAAGCCGAAAATTCGTTCCGTGTTGTGGTAAGCGACCAAAACACCGTCCATGTTGCCAATCCTAACTTGGAAACTTCAAGGTGATTTAAGTATAGGACATGGTTAAAGCGCATGCATTACACACCTGTACTTCAAAAAGGCCGACCGAATGAGATCATAATACTCTTTCTCGAAGCTTTCCAGCATTCCGTGTTGTTTCTTGATCATATAACCTGCATTTTCCTAGTTGTCATATCCCGTCAGGAAAAGGTTGAAATAAAGCAAAAGCAAAAGCTTGCCTCGTAGTTCAAGATGTCCATACGAATTGAAACACAAGCACGCGTCTTGATATCGAAAACACCTGTACCAGGCAATCGAGGATCTACGCAATCCAGTTGTGAGCGCATAATAAATTTGTCGGACTGAGCTACGTCAGCAGGCAGGCCATTGGATTTCATAACCAAGTACATACCTTGGAATATCGGTAGGCTTCTCTCATCACAGGCTTCCCATTATCTTGTTCTGGAGCTGATTCTACCCTCATAAATGCATTGAACTCTTCTGGAGATTTGGTCACAAAATTTTCAAGAAGGGTTCCCTGCATTGTGTATAGTGAGTGACGCGCACGGTGAAGCCGCAAAAGGTTAATGCATACCATCCAAGTCAGAACATTCCTATCTGGATCATCCCATTCAGTAGACTGCGAGTCAATAGCGTAGATCCCATCTTTGTAATTCAATGTGACCATTGCTGGCATGCGTTGGCCTGGGGTAAAGGATGTGGGCTAGGGAAGATAGTTAGAATGAGATAGTTAGAATGAGATAGTTTAGAGATGATGGGATAATTACTTCGTGTTGGAAATGCTGACTCAAAATTGTAGCGTCTATCTCTTTATATTCCGTTAACAAGAAATATATGTGACTGAGCATTCCAGACAACGAAGATGTTGAGCCGGCAAATTTTTGTTTTCTTGTGAAGCCATTATGCATAGATCCTGGATAGAAAGGTGAGTTACTAAACCGAAACAGCCAGGATAACCAGAGCCACGAACCTCATCCCGGGAACTGCTAATGAAACCCGTTAGCCTTTCGAAAGCAAAGTCATTGACCTTGGGGATCCGTTCTAGCCATGGTGTAAAATTATAAACATGAGATCTGGGGTCTTGCAGCCAATGGACACCGGGGCTACAGAAAATAAAATAATTGAGACGACGTCTTGAGTACAGATTCTTGATTTCTTACTTAAAGAGGACGCGATCCAATCCATGAGATAGCGTAGCAATAGGATGATGCTCGGACACGGGAGCAACGTCTAAAAGGATAGCGTAATTAAAGCGGAATATAACGAAGCTGGAAGTTGGATCTCACCAGTCAACACAGATCCTGTCTCTTCTACAGTTTTGCCCTCTTTCAAAAGGATAGAGGAGGAGAATGCGGTGGATAAGAGCGTTCTGTATTCGACATGGTCCCCAGAACTTGCTCCTGTCGCTTCTGACTCGGACGCTACAACAAACGGTTAATGAAAATCAAACAACAAGCTCGTAAATGACGCATACATTTCCAAGGTTCTTTCTGCCAGGTTTCCTCTACGAGGCCTGAGCCTAACTTAGCTTCACCTTGGGCAAACTTCTTCCTATGCTCTTCTGAAGGCGTTCGATCTTGGCGTCTTCCATGCATTTTCTGCGAGCTTTTGAAAAAGTCCTCTGAATGGGATTTTTTTTTCTGCTATCCCATTGAGCTTGTTACGCAGAGCATCAAACTTGTGTGATTTTTTCTTTTGATAGGGCAGGCTTTGTTGCTACATGGGCTTTCCGTTTCTGCTTCTTCGGTGTGGAGTCGGTAAAAGTTGAAGGTCCTGGCTCTGGACCAGAGTCCTTCAACCTTTCAAGAAGAGAAGGGGTGGGGAAGTTAATGTTGAATGAGAGGACGCGTCCGATGCATCCAGAGCCTTGTCCGCTGCGAGTAGACTCTGGAGATACGAAGCCGACCTGGTGGAGGAAGGTTCACCAGGTCGTAGTTTTGAGGCATTGATATATCGTGGCGAGGGAGGTAAGCCAGGATGCTGCTGCTCTGAGGCTCATGTAAAGAAGAGCGGGGTGAGTGGAAGGGACGGCAAGCTAATGCCCAAGTTTGAAATTAGTACAAGTAGTAGTCGAGTAAAAGAAAACCTACGCCGAGCCGTGACTGGACCATCCACAGGTCACGTGTACCGGAATTATAGTCTCGGGCCGTGGCTGTGTGTTCCATTTCTGGATGTCGTAATTGGATCCGCAACGACACTCCACATCGGATACAACCACTGCTCAGGGATATTCTAGCTGGTTAACCACTCTACTTGGCAAGGAGAATGCCAGGGTTCTTTACCTCAATATTCCAATGGATTAGCGGGTATATATTAAATCGCGTTACTCACCATCTGGCTGTGGCTCATCTCCCTAAAGTCTCTTCTTTTCGAAACAGGCAGAAATCGCTGTAGTGGGGTTACAGGTTTGTAACTGTATGTACCCCATGTATGTTTCCTGGATGCTTACTGTAAAGCTTGCATAGGCCTCTGGGAAGACATCTTTTGTCAATGTCATTACCTCGGGACAAGTGAGTCGCTTTCAACGCAGGAGACCCTGTCTTAGTGAACTATTGCTGCGCAAAGTGGAGTGAAGATGTTGTCCCAACCGTTGCTTTCAATTTCCGGAAGATTAGAAAAGGAAATGTGACAATGAAAATATGGGATGTAGCAGGTTTGTCTATGAAATCTCGCACATTCCACACCAATTGCTTTGCTCATAAGCGCTCAGGCCAGCCCAAATTTCGTTCAATGTGGGAGCGATATTGCAATGGAGTGGATGCCATCGTGTATGTTTCACGCTTTTTCGAACAATAGCCTCTGCTAACTACCTCCAGCTTTGTTGTAGACTCTGTCGACGTGAGGTCAATCCAACTATTCGATATCTTGTAACCTGACTTTTCTCCAGCAAGACAAATTCAACACTGCTCGTTTCGAACTTCACCAACTCCTAGGTCAGCCAACGCTCGTTGGTGTCCCTTTATTGGTGGTATGTCTCTTCTAAGCAGTGGCTTCATCGATAGCGGTACATTCATTATTATCTTTCCAGCTGGGAAACAAGAATGACATAAATGGCCACGTCGCAGTCAAAGAACTAATTAAAAACCTGTGTGTTAAAAGATTACTTGCCGCTGCATTCTACATCCTTACCATTTATTTAGGCAATTGGACAAGATTACGGACCGTCCTGTTTCTGTAAGTCAAGATGTTTTGTGCCAAGCATCAGTCTGGCTGACCTTTTCTAGTGTTATTCGGTAATCGTTACCTTCTAATCTCATACTGAACGCCTGTTCTAACAAGCGTATAGTGTTCCATGAAGAGTCAGCACAATCTGTAAGTCGATCTCGATTCTGGAAACAATCAATTTACTCAATTCTTGACAGTGACATCGTGCTCCAATGGCTAGCAAGCCGGAGTCATTAACTGGCACGGTGCTTTGAGTTTGGCCGTCATTTGTTTAACTTCTCAGGATGTTATGATAGCAGCATTGAAGGGTAACCTCGCAAAAACTATCTTCACCATGTAGCTTGTAAAGTATAATAGTGGACCTGTAATATATCGGCCTCGGTCTCATAGATATAAAACTAGGCGCACTATAATCTAGTTTTGCAACGAGTCCAAGGTCGGCCCAAGTCACACGACTTCAAAAATTACATACATGGCATGCCTCACACAGCCCATAGTTTGGGTACGCGACTCGGGAGTGGGCTATTCCTTGAGATGCACTGTTCAAGATTACATTGGATAAACAAATTATCTTCTTTTTGTCATTTGAACCGTTAGGTTATCGATATACATCTGCAAGGTCTCATTTCCTGAAACGAGTTTGTCGACTTCTTTCTGCACTGATTGAACTTTCGCCAACATGGCTATCGAGCAGATTGTGTTACTGCTTATTACTTGGACGTTAGAATACAAACTTGCCTTTTAAATCCTCTTGGGCGGCAAGCACCTCTCTAAAAGAAATGAAAGTCAATGATGATTTCAGGTTCTAATGGAAGGAAACCAACTTCAAGACTTGTTCCTTCCTCAATGTGTCCCTGACTACACCAAGGTCACCCCCGCCTTCTCTGGGTGATACTACACCCCAAGAAGGGCGTTCGTCGAGCGAGTAGTCATCGTATTGCATGTCTTGGATTGTACGACCCAGAAAATTGCTTCTCTAGGATATACCGTCGATATGATAAACGAGTAGAGGAGGATCTAACCCTTTAAGTTGCAAGCGATCAGCGATCACACGAGAGCGGACTTTCAAAGTCACGCTCAGCACTGACGCGTCGCGGTCAATGTCCAGGTTACCTGTCCTTTCTGCTAAACACCATTCTGTGAACATTGATATACCATGTCCCTCACAAACTCGGAAATTCTCCTCGGCTTCAAAGCCGGAAGAGCCTTCAGAAGAGAGGGTACCAACTTTGTTGACTCAAGCCCAACCAAAGGTGCTATCTACATTACGAACGGAGACGACGGGTTGCTGCACTTCATTTGGAAGAATCGGGTTACAAACGACATAGAAGAGGTTCGCCTTTCCTGCAGTATTCGTCTGTATTATCTCAAAACCTTATTGTCCACACCATTAGGATCTTATTTTGTTTCCCTCTGACGCTTCCTTCGTCAAGGTCTCTCAGTCGAATGGCAGGGTATACGTCCTCAAATTCTCATCTTCAAACCAGAGGCACTTCGTACGTTTTTAAACTTCAACAGGCTGCTCAAACCTCTAATCATCTTTAGTTTTGGATGCAGGTAATTTAATTACTCACCGGCATTTTGATCTATCTATAAACTGGTGCCCGTTTACAGGATGCTTTATCCGCCCGCGACACCGAATTCGCAGAGAATGTGAATGGTCTACTTCAAGAACCAGACTATGAATTGAGATGGGGCACCTCTACTGGTACCGATGGCCCTCAAGCTTCGACATCAGCTACCCCTGCCCAACCTGCAGCCACTTCGTATGTCCCTCTGTTACCCCAGATTTCACTACTTTTTGTACAATGACTCATACCCTTCGATAATAGGTCAACTACTACCGCGGCTTCTAACACAAACTTCGAGGCCACTCCAGAACAACTCGCAACTCTTGCACAAATGCTGTCTTCTATGTCAGGAAGGTCAGGAGAAGCGACCCAGGCCCCTGGTACACCCCTTGAGTTATGTCGTTCTTGACAGTCGCTAATCCTCACACTGTCGTTAGAATTATCCCTCACAGATATCCTCACACCGGCCAATCTGGGACCGTTGTTTAGTAGCCACCCAGGAGCTAATTCCAGCACTCTTCCCCCATCTTCCTCCAGATTTACCAATGCCACCTTCCGTGGAAGTTCTTCAACGAATAATACAGTGCGTTTCCGAACTCTCCAATTGCTCTGGAGGATATGGCTAAATTATTCCTTTCCTTCTAGCTCTCCCCTCAATTTAGAGCCTCGGTTTCGAATCTTGATCAAGCACTTAGAACAGGTCTACTTGGTAATCTTGTTCGGACTTTAGGTTTGCCGGAAGAGGCGGGAACTGGAGTTGGCCCATTCTTGAGGGCAGTTCAAGAACAGGCTGATAGAGAGGCGGCCGACAGCATGGACACGGATTAATTCAGTCATCATTCTTGTTTATGTGGATCTTTGGGCTGGAACACTGGTCTTTTCACCGTCTTGACCTTAGCAATTGAAGGCCTTCTGAGATATCTAATGCCAACTTGTCATAACTCAATCTTGACAGGCTGATCAAGATAATCATGTTTGAAATGTCTAAATGAGCACAGAACGTGATGGTTTTGATTGCAAGCAGACATAAGGGTCAATTAGGGTTTGCTCCCTACAACGAGGCCACAACTCTTTGGGGTTTCTGAACTGGGTCATTCTGTCTCAAAAACAGCAAGAATACACGCCATGGTAAACAAGGGGGTAATCCGCGATGCTTCAGGTAAGTTATCAGAAACCGGAAAGTGTGTATGGTACATATAGCAGTGGCGACACTTACGGATGGAAATGTTTGATAGGAAGAAATAATAATATGTAAGGTAGGTTGCAATATCGCGTTTGCAATGCTGAATGAGGCCATAGGACCCATCAATCGATAACTTCTTCTGCATCGCTATCTTCTGCGTGTACTGCAAGATGTCGTACGTAGTTCGCGACCTTCTTGGCGAGCTGTTTGTCGGGTTGGCAATCGGATAGTTTAAAGGATTTATTGCATCCAGCGGCAGGGCATTTCTTCAGAGGAGGACCGGATTTGAAATGATCATTTATCGAGTCAGCAGAGAAACTGTGGTTACAAACGCGTCTAATGGTCGATGGATAAATGCATCGTTAGGTGGAAAGATGAGAAGGACTCACGATGTGTAGGGGTCTACTAGTCGAGTCAAGGTTATGGGGCAATTGTAATTCTGAGTGACTCCGCCCATTTCAAGGTCGTCATCAGAATCAGAATCGTCTCCCTCCTCTGAGGTACTCAATCAGTCAAATCGACTTCGGAATCACCGGATAAAAAATGGACAAACCTTCAGGTATGATTTCGGTGAGAGGGCGCATGGGATTCTGGGGATTGTGTACATCCTATCATCCTAGTCAGAATCAGGTTAATGTGTATCGACAAAGTGTAACATGCCCATATCGCAGAATGGAATTGAATGTAATTTAGATCTTTGACATATTTCTGTCGCGTGGTTTTGCCAGCGTAGTCATTCTTGCGCTGCTCAACGCCATTCCTGTACACTTCGAGAGAATTTTTCTGCAAAATGTTGAATTATTAAGACCTTTGAGAAAGCCTCTACACTTACAATTTCCTCCCCGGCTACTACTTGTTGGTATATCGAATCTAGAGATTCACCATGGGCCGTCATTTCAGCGGTTACGTCGATGAACTCTCTCATATCGCGATCCAATTTTTGCAACTCCTAGAAGGTGTTTTGATATGGTCATGCTCGCCGACAATCGAAGGAACACAAGTGTTCTTTACCTTCGAAGAGTACATATCTTTCTCTCCTGCCTCCGCCATAGCGACCCCGACATCTCTGTATATCTCCCATTTTTGCTTATTCTGTCTCGCATAGAAATCCAATCTGTCGCGAATCCTTTCAGTTTGTTCATATCGTCTTTACGCAAAGGCTGGTCGGGGAAATCCTGAACATTTATGCGGTCATCGTCATCTTCATCTTCATCATTATCTTCATCGTCACCATCATCGTCTTCTGGGTCGGCCCTTTGCTTTCCATTAGATCGCCGTCTGTGTTCTTTTTGACTATTACTTTATTCGTAATTCTAGGGCGGTCTTCCTCGCTGACTTCGTCGATATTTCCATCAGTTTGAGTATTACGAACGTCCTCAATATCTTCAGAGTTTTGTCTGCGTGAATTTTGCTTACGACGCGAAGAGGTTGCAACAGGCATGATGTAGGATGGGACAAAAAGCTCATTTGAACCTAAGTACAAGAACGCGTTTCATTGACTTGTTTGGCAAGCACGCGTTGAGTAAACATTAACCCACACGGTTCCTGGCAAGTCGCTGGTGTGCAGTCTGCTTTACACTCAGACTGTACTATCTCCCTCAAATGTTTGCCGGACTGAGGGCATTTGCCCAGAACTCAGAAAGATGGGCTCCCTCACTAGCGAGAAGCTCCCTTCAGAATATTCTGGCGCCCTCCTTTGTGCATTGCAGGTCATTCCACGCAACACCAACCACCTTGCGCACTATAAATCAGTCTATGCGAGCGAAGAGAGTCCCCAAAAAGCAGGAAAAGTCCAAGTCACCATTGCTTGAAGTCTCGCCCCAACGCAAGGGCGTCGTTACTCGTCTTATTATTGCCACCCCCAAGAAACCCAATTCCGCCAAGCGGAAGGTCGCCCGTATAAAACTCTACAACTGGAAAATCTTGCATGGCTTATATCCAGGGAGAAGGTCACAATTTGCAGGAGCACAGTGTGGTCTTGGTGAGAGGAGGTCGTACCAAGGATCTTCCCGGTGTGGGGCGAGTATTTCCAATTCATCGGAGAACCGAAAATTGACGCTTCCTTCAGTTACAAACTTGTTCGTGGGGCACTCGACTTTGCCGGAGTTGTCAACCGTGCAACTTCTCGCAGTAGATATGGGTGAGTAATTGAAACTTATTCAACGCTGCTGCCGTATTGACAAGCAATGTAGTGTAAAGAAACCCAAGCGGAAGTAGTGTATTTCTAATTAATCCTATTATCCTAGTTCATGAAATCAAATTATCCTGGGTATATTGCGGAAAAGAATCCGCTTCAGTCAGCAAGCCAACCT
The DNA here is from genome assembly GCA_023853785.1 of Psilocybe azurescens. Lineage (NCBI taxonomy): Eukaryota > Fungi > Basidiomycota > Agaricomycetes > Agaricales > Agrocybaceae > Psilocybe > Psilocybe azurescens. Next base: position 20,376 of record JAJIRX010000568.1, read on the forward strand.
CACTAGGTTCCCTGTTGCTCTCAATTTATCCTCCCGTTCCTTCTGAGCGCGGACTATTTTCTCGATCTCCGAGTTCAGTGCCCAACACCAGCTGTCCCGTTCGTGCACGCTCCTCGTCTTGAAGACTAGCATTTTGTTTTTCGCAGAGAGACTGGGAACAGACTTCGTGTTATATGGGAGTCGTGGTAGGATCCTGGTCAGCATTGGCCATCTGGGGGTGGGAACGATACCAGATCATGAGTAACATATCCTCTTCTCGGTCATCTGTTTCTAGTCCGTCCTGGTATCGCCTAGGAGCAGATGTGGCGTTCGGCATGTATTGGCCTGCAGGCAAAGCCTGCGCAGCAAAATATCCGGAACAGACATAAGCGTCAAGCAGGTTGATTTTCTTAGGCATTGCAGGGTACATCGAAGAATGCGAACCAATGCGAAAGCGAACAAGATGGCCCGCAACCACGAATAATTGTATCGAGTCTATTCAAAGATTAGCATCACTCGACCAATGAAAACGATGACCTACTTGTATTGTCCGTGGAGGCCCTTTTTCATATAGAGACGGCCTGCTTTCACGATTGGTCGACAGCCTTCCAGGACGCACCAATTAAATAGGTTGTCGATCGCTGCGTATGGACTTGATGGACCTTCTGGAGCCTCGGGTGGAATATCATGGTCATCGTGACAGACTCGTGTCTGGGGTGTCAGCCTGGGGCGTCGAGCTTGAGCCAGTTCTATCTCTTGTTTAGCATCATTCCGATGACGATTTTTCCAGTAGAAAACTAATGCCCGCAAACGTTCGACCCACTCGATCGCTACAGTACATGAATGAGCCTGGCAAGAACCGATACATTTAACGATTAGACGCATTTCATCATAGTTGAGATATAGGGGACATTTACCTCAAAACGGACAATGTGCCCTGTGTTGAGCAGCAGTTCAAACGACCGCCTGACCTTGAGGTGCGTGCGATCGCTGGTTTTACTTAGGCCACCGTCTCCCCCTCATCCCCTTCATCCTCTTCCGTCCTACTTTCAGGAAGCTCCCATGTTCTAAACCAGGACGATTCTTCATGGTTTTGCTCCTTTTCTGTATGCATATGTGCAGACGTTGGATGCGAAGCTCTTTTAACTGCAATGATGGTCCTCAAGTCGCACACGCCCGCCGCATTTATTATTTGATTGGTTCCACGACGAAACTCCACGTGTCGAAGAGTCTGAGAATCTGGGTACGCATTTGAGATGGGTGTAAGGCCAGGCGGTATCGGTGGGAACGCTGAATTTATGTTCAAAATGAAGAGATGCCCGTGGTGGATAGTAATGTACGTTTGCTGCTTCGTTTGAGTGTTCGGTCTGATGCGATCCAGATACCCCTCTATGGCTGGAGGTTCATCCAGACGACTCCCATTGCTCAAATGTATGTGGGTAGGGGCGTGATCTGCCAAACGAATCTCTAGGACAGGAGGCCTCGAGGCCTTGTAGGATAAAACGGGTTAGCACCGTAGAGACATATATCTGGGGGCTGCCTACTTTTGCGAAGGGCAAACCACACAAAACAGCCCAACCTCTCGGCGTCCCGGCAATATCGTTTTCTAGCCATACCCAGTCCATATTGGCATTCTGACGCCATGCGAGTTCCAGAGACTTTCCTTTTTTGATATGACCTTCGACCAGATATTTCCAGTCCGGTACAGTACGAAGTAAACTCATACATAGGTCAAGAACGTTCTCCCGCTTGAACATAGTATAAAGAGCGGCGCTATTTAGCCCTACGCTGTCAGGGACGTCGATGGTGACCTTCGTGCTCAGCCGAGGATTGTGGATGTCAATCGTTTGTGGTATCTGTCCACCCATGTGTCGCCTATCGATAGAGAGAGATTTCAGACAAAATGTTATATAGAATAATCGTGAACTTACCACAATTGCCAAGTCCAGTCATACGCTCTGGACCGACTCTTGTGTTTAAACACAAAAATGTTTGTCCCTTCCTTCTCTCGACTAAAGATCCACCGGGATGTGGTAGTATTCAACCGCGTAGTAGTAGGAGCACATGTTAAACAGAATGTTAGATCGGCGAAAGAATACAGCGAAAGTCGAGTTCTGGAAGATTTGAGGGATATAACGTATGAAATGTGCTTATGTCCCGACACCCATTCCTTCCCCGGTGTAGCCTGAGGAAAGAGAAAGAACCATGGTCAGAAATAATGACAAATCGTGTCCAGGATGGAAAACATACATGGTCTCGATAAATTTCGATGCTGTCTCTCCGCCAGGCGACCAGAAACTCGCCCCAGTCTTCGAAATGCAAATTTCTTGTCGTCCGACTTATTGCATCGTCAAAATTCACCAATCCTTCCGCCTTAGTGTAGCTTACTCTGACAAGCATACGGTCTCTCCGAGAAGTTAGTATGCACAACCACACTGAACTAGATAGAATTTAGTCACCGCGTAGTACAACATCTCCCCATATTAGATCTTCTGTTGAGTCTGGGGATTGCTCGGGAACCAACGTCGCGGCCAAACTAGTGTTCGGTTCCACTGTGTCTTTAGTCCTTCGTAGGACTGCTTCTGGAGGGGCTGGTCCTGGAACAGGAGCCGGATTCATGCTACCCGAATCATCGTCGTAGTGAACCATTCTAACTTTCCCTTTAGGATCGACCTCGGAGCTTGATGGTACAGCATTTTGCGACACAATTTCTATCGTCCTCTGTGGAGTGCCACTGGAAGTGGTGTCTACTCGTGTTTTCAGAAGCAATCCAGTTCGAGATGAAGTGGGAGAAGGATCGTGTTCAGTGCCTTCATTGAGTAAAGGAGACTCCGCTTCTTTAAGCTGTACATCATCTGCTGCAGAAACAACGCCCAAGAAGCTGGACCGAGGGGTTGAGAACGTCTCTATCCCACTAGAGGTTCTTGGAGCAGATGTGCTGAGCACATCAGTATCGACCTGAGACAATCTGGAAGGCCCTGTTTCACTGTTGATTTTCACACTCTTGTTAATGAGGTGTCCGCCTTCTTGCATGACGTTCATCCCAAGTAGATTCCCAACCTCGAAGCTTTTGCCGAACCAACGACTGTTTGCACTCTGAGGATCATTCTTGCGGCGATGATGACGGTGGCTCCAAAGTTTCCCCATTCGCTTTCCTTCCATAGTTTTGTCATTTGTTCGATTAAATTTTGCTCCTCGTCTTCGTCCCATTCCTCCGGGTTTCCGCCATGATGAAGAAAGAACCTGAAAGCATTTTCTTTCAGAGTCCGAGTGACCTCATCCGTCTTATCAGCCCTTCCAACTTCATGGTTGTCATCGAAAGAGAATGATAAGACACTCCCAACGGTGAGCTTCGCTTTCTTTCCTTGACCTTCAGCATGGGCGATGACTTTCTCAGGCATTGGACCGATAAAGATTCGACGGTGGACATCTTTAGGAGTACCTGTTGGCCCGAGCGAAAGATTTTGCAGCGGCGATGCAGGCTGCTCTCTTTGGGTTGAGGTAGAGGCCATTCGACATTGAGCTCTTGAGGAAAGTAAACGTGGCTTGAGCACAACTTGAGAGTGCAACAGGAAGTATGGAAATATGATCCACTGGTTGGATCCAAGATGTCATTGCTAGATCCATAAATAGATTCAGAGTCTGAGAGCGGCCAATTCGGTCACCGAGATACCGACGAAGGCCTTCCTCCAATGTTAACGCCTATGAAGATGGAGTCCAGTTGATTGAAATAGTATAAGTATTCTACACACTAGATAACGCATATAATAGCGTTTCATACGTTGGTATCAATAAGTAATGAGAGTGGAGGGTTAAATATTAAAAGAGAATGAATCCGAGAAGTCCGAAGAAAGGATATAGTGAAATAGATGATGAAGGATACATAGCCCCAAACTTAGAATTTACTGAGGAGGTAGTTCGTTCGTTCGCTGTTGCATCAATTCATGCGATTTTTGCACATAGTCCTCAGACTCTGATCGCTTGAATCTAAGAATTATATACTCGATCAGAGAAAGTAGCTTGAATGTCATACTAAAGACGCTTACTCTATCTTCGTGCCTTTGACATGCATATCAGGCTCTCGAAGAGCGAAAGGGTTGACGTCAGTGGCAGGATTCAAATTCGCGAGGCTATGATTCACGAATCGATGAGTAGTCTCGTCAGACCTGACGGCATAGAGCACGTCTAAGAGCTTCGCATCCGGATTGAGACGCCAGTAGTCGATGGATATTTCAGGAGCCGGGAGATTGGTCCTGAATGTGATTTTTAGAAAAATGACACAGGCATTGATGGAATTCACATACCACTCGGGTATCTTACCAGCTTCGAGGTCGGCAATACAACGAGTGCTAAATTAAGAGGTCAGTCTTGGCGTCAATAACAGCAGCACAAACAGCAGCGTACTAAGTGACAACGGCCTCCTCTTCTAGATAACCGACAAATCGATGGCATATTTTTGGTGACATCAAATACGACAAAACTAGAGGGAAAAACAATAAGGATCTCCTCGAGCAACCCAAAACGTAATGGACGCACAGAAAAGATTATAAAACACTCCTTGGGCCCCCAGGATCATGAGTCTGAAAAAGACTGAAGGCTGGCGAAGGGTCATGAACGTCCTTCAAAGTTGACTTCAGTCAGAGCATATCGAGTCCAGACGAATGCTACCCACATCAGATGCATTCGTTCGTTCTCAGCCTCTTCCAGGCAGGTGTGGATCCTGGATTGCAGCGTTAAAGGATTGAAAAAGAAAGATCAAAGCTCGACTAACCATCCACTGTCCCGGCGCTAAGAGAATCGTTGAATCACTTTCAATTAGATATGAGTTTGTAACTCACCATCAAACGAAGACTCGTCAGATGACGAAGAGTGGCAGCCACCATTCCCGGAACACCCGCGATGCTTTCCAAGAATAGGATACGCTATTGAGTTGTTGGTCAGGTGAAGGAACTGGCGAAGATACCCTGAATGCCTCACCTCCAGCCACTGTTTCTCAGAAAGTAGATAGCCAGCTTTACGAAGCTCTTCGAGAGTCATACCGGGGGTAGGGGGTTTACATTGTGTTTGTACCCCGAAACGAAGTCAAATATCGTTCGCGAAAATTTCACGAGACCAGCAGCAAATTTGTCCCCAATAGTTTTGGGGTTCCGGTGAAGTACCTGATCGATGTTCAAGTGCGTTGGAATATTGGAAGAAGCAAGAAAGTATGAATCGGCATACCTCAACGGCTTTCAGTTCTTCGGAAGAGTATACTGGATGAAATAGCACCCAGTCTCCGCGAACCATGACAGGCACAGTGCTGACTGCATCATGTTGGGTCAATGGAGAGCCTTCTTTCAACGATGCTTGATGGAGCTCCTCTGTGGAGTTCCCAGTTCGGTGAGAATGAGAACAAATGGAAGTGATCTTATATTATCTACGTACGTTTGCCATGCCCCTTAGCAGATTCGCTGTGAATCTGTTTTGAAGCAAAGATCGACTCGTTGGGCCGTATCGACGAGGTCGAGAGCTGCCTAGAAACATGGCAGCCCAGAGTAATAGAGAGCACGCTTGTACTTCGCAAAGATGAAGAAGCCAGCCTGGGAGTTGCGAGCTTTAGGGCTGGCGAGGCAGTCTTGATCAACGACGTTCTGATCATACTTGTCGGTGTGGGCTGCAAGCAAAGAATGCTCGATAGACAATTTCAACAGTAAGTTGGACGGCCCCAGCGTAAGGGAAAGCAGCCCATTTTATACGCAGTGCCCAGTGGACCCGGTGTAATGTGTATCCCTGTGTCTCAGAAAAAGCACTGGACGTTCCGATACAACCCGTAAGGACCCGTAGTCGAGTCATATATCCGAACCTGACGCATGACCTCAAGTAAGCTCTGTGGCCCCCGACGTTGTTGGAAACAGAGTTAGACGGAAAAAAGAGTGTCGTTATCACAAGTCGAATACAAGCGCTTACATACGGGTGGGCGTTGAGATAATGCTATGTCCATCAAGAAACACATGAGAACTTTGAGAAGGTTCCCCGCCATTTTGCTTCCGTTTCCGCTTGGCTTGCCCAGCCACTCACAATGCACCTCGTGAGAAAATATATATCCGCATACGGCATTGATACCAACTTTTGGAGGTCCGCGAGGGTCCGCGATATTCGTACCGGCGGCTGTCCCCGTTTCTTGATTGCAATTAATCTAACTACTCCAAGGATTCTGCACAATGCAAAGCGGGATAGGACGCCATGATAAACGTCCAACGTCCCAGCGGCTCATAGCCTCGACATTGCGCTTGAATCCTAAACGCTTCATGCAGTGATTTCGAATTTTTCATGATATCATTTGCGGCATTCCTTATCCAGTTTTCTCCCACCAGAGAAACAACACCTCGGGTGTGGACATGTGCTTTGCATTCCAATGGGTTCCCGACTTCGAGGCGAACCTACATCAGCGAAATGACTCTATCTATAGATTGTACTTTGAGGGTGAGAGGTTATTTTAGCAGAACTTCAGCAAAGGTCATGTACAATAAGAAAGTGTAGGTCTCGGGGATTTCTGAAGGCATGTGTCCAAGTGGAATTCGACAGAGGCAATGTTTGCGATTAAACGAAAAATACACGAGGAGTCCCTATTTCTACATGCTGCTCACAGCCTGGCAGGCACTATGTATACTCTATGTTGTAAAAGCTTCGGAGGCTCTTGACTGATTAAAAAGATCCATCCAAGATCGACAGCTGATCAGATCCACATATGACTTCCTCTAATACTCTTACCGCGAATATTCCAGTCATGGATAGGCGAAGTTGGAAAGTCCAGCGATCTAAATTCTTCGATGGTCCACTAATTGACACGAATGAAGACGACGAAACCCCCCTGACACAAGGTCCCGAATCAAGCATCAGTGCCCTTATCTTACGAGCTGCACACTGGGAAGTCGTTCGGTGGATGGCTCATCAAATATGTAATACGTCAATATAGCCAGTAAGGAATACAAGGCTCCTTCGAAAGGACCCGACTCGGGCTAGGTGGTACAGGAATATTCAACAATCCGTGGCTCCGGTATCCCCCAAAACAAATGCTTCCTTGACACCCCACTTTGAAAAATTCTATCTTCCCTCAAAACTCTTCTCCTCAAACCTAGAAGGCTCCGTCATTCCGAGCTCAGCCCAAAGATCGATCTCATGCAACACGACCGAGCAGATAGTGTTTACTACAGCAACCCCCACCGGTCAGATTTCATCCGCAGGCTTCGGCTTGGAAAGAGCAGTCCAAAACCATTGAGAGCAGCATTCCGTGAGAGGCGATCTGAATCTCCAGGCCACACGTGGGGGTTAAATCCCATGAACCTGACCCGATCCACAAACGCAGAGTCACCGCGCATTGGAAACGAGGCGTTGAGTTCCGTCGAATTGAGCACGTGCTGAGTCCAGGGGCATAAGCTTAAGTGTGCTTTACGCCTTTCCAAGCTTCCGTTAGCGCTTGTCAAAGTTGCAATTCATTCGTTATTTGACCGGACGATACCCAAATTAATGGAGGAGCGAAGGGCACAAGTATAGTACCCGCATTTACCGACATCACACAGAGAGTACTGTCAATCGACGCCAGGGCTGAATATAGAAGAGATGGTTAAGGATAAGAGATTTTGCTAAATCCTTGAAGCCGGTATCAGAAGGGAAAAGAACGTTCGATGAATGACACTAATATGAATATGAACAGCCAGGTGGTCCACTGCTGGCGGTTGTCCACAACTTTTCGAATCCGCGAAGACTAGACTCTGGGAGCGATCGATTGGTGGCAATGTTTGCGTCCAGAGGGAGAAAGATCGCAGCACGAGGCCGGTCAAGATACGAACCCAGTATTTACACTATTGAGAAGAAACATAGGCGGATAGGCTAGACTCCCAGCATGAATGCTTTAAGAAATAATGGTAGGAGTATGCGATACCGTTCCCGAGATGTCGCTCATATTGAGTGAGATGGCATCAGGAATTACAGTTTGGAGAAAAAGCAGGTAGAAATAACACACGGGTTTGGAATCTTCTTCCCGATCACAACCTTAGAGTTCCAACATTAAAAGAGCTGCGCCAATGGAAAGTAGCCGTATCCCTGGTCTTCTGCCCTGGTTTCAAGTAGAACAATCGCCCAATAGACTTTCTTCACTAACAGTGCCCTTTTAAGACGAGATGCACCACACAGTGGGCCAGACTTATGAGAGTAGAATTATACGGATGAAGTTGGGATTGGAAGCGGAACCGAGCATAGGGAACAGAGTTTGAAGAGGACAAATTACTCATTGGGGCTTCATCGGCAATGTACAATTATACATCTTTGATGACGATGGATGGCTTATCGATTCGGTGTCAACACATCGAGTCCAAATCAAGGTAAAAAGTGCCTGGCAAGAGACTAGGATGCAGTACGTTGGATATCGCAAAGGCTTGGAAGTGGTAGAGCGAATGGAGATACCACAGGAGGGCAAGAGATTCGGAAAGTAACGACGAGGTGGAGGACGAGAAGACGTCGAGTAGGATGATATGCGTGGTCTATCTCAGGATAGCGGTATGGAACGTTCATCTCCGAGGGTAATAGTATAAATTGCTTCCCACCGTGCGCAAAAGACTCAGAGATCTGGCCGAACCAAGAAAGAGGGCAGGAAAGGAGCATCGCCGCGTAGACGTAATTATGGCGAGAATGCAGGAATGTTTGGGCAAGATCAGGTACGCTGGACGGATAATAGAAACTGGTTCGAAGAAAAAAGTGGTTTGCCATGTTTTGATGATCCCTGAGATTTGTTAATGGTAGCCAATGGAGAACGAGAAGGGGAAGAAGAGTGCCAGACGAGAGCCGCGTGTGGGGCCTTGTTGGGACAAATTGGACACGGCCTGAACGCTATTGGCACCGTCAAAGCAAGGAGAACTGTGGAACCTAAGAAATTTGATAGAAAACTGGAGAATTTGCAGAGATGTTCGCGAAATAAAAGCTGGGAAGTGATTGAAGCGCCGGATTAAGGTCGACCCAAAGAAGAACAATTGCTGCTGGATTGCATAGAAAGTGAAAGTGAATTATTTAGTGACTGGTGTGAGAGCAGTAGTTAGACGGTTGCAAGGAGGTGGACAGGAACAGCCGTTGCCAACAAAAATAAAAACAAAAAAAATGAGCGACGAGGAGAAATTACAAGGCAAAAGTACGTGATCAACAAGAAGGCCGGAACAGGAAGGTTGGGAGAGTGTCCTAAAAGGAAGGAATCCGCGTTTGAGAAATCTGGATGCGTTGGTCATGACCAAATTATAGAAAATACACGAAACTTTATATAAACGCCCGGTTTTCATACCAGCCATGCCACCCCATTCCCGATGGAAGTCCCATACGACTGGTATGCAGCTGCAACAGCTGCAACAACATCCACATCGACAGCCGCTGCATACCCGCCAAACGAGTACGGCGGCCGCACTTATCCTTCACCTGCCCCGAGCATAGACCCCTCACCTGGCCCGCTACCACACCTATCACTGCAAGAGCCATTCGTTCATCATAGCCGGATGAACATGGCGTACAACGATGTTGGACCGACGCGTGCTGTTGTCCGGAAACAGTTTGTAGGGAACTGAATAATTAATGATTATTATTGTCGTTGCTGATCAGTGATCCTGGTTTTAGGTGAATGATGGGACGGGCCGTTACACCGAGGGACAAAGGATGGATGTGCAGCCCCCTATCATGCTCAGACTCAGTCTCCTTCCTCATCCATGGCATCCCCCTACTCCCCCCTACCCCCTCGCGATCTCTTAACAACTACATCGATGATATGATTCGCATCCCATCCCCAGCTCTCAGCTCTGGCTCTGGCTCTGGCTCTGCAGGCTCGACATCTGGTAGATCCCCTTTATCCGCAGGTACTACGCCGGACTTGTCCAATCATCGCGCTCTTTCAAGCGCGATACCTGTACGGCGGACTATTCAAAAGCATACCAAACATCGTCTTCTCGCCGCTGATCGAAAAGCCATCTGTCTTTATCATATGAGCGCAAAGCATGCCCGTCAGGAGGACATTGCCAATCGGTTTGGCTGTGAACGCAGCACCGTCAGCAAAATTCTCAAACACAAAGACAAGTGGCTCAATATATCACCAGCTATCGAGGAAAGCCCACATACTGCAAAACACAGGTGAAAATTGTCTTTTCTGCTTTATAGTCGCGTGCTAACCACGCGTAAAGGGCGAGCAAATTCCCCATGGTAGAGGCGGAACTGGCCGACCGTTATCTGGCGAAGTGGCACAATGGCGGCACCATCATCACCGACCAACTAATTCGCACAACTGCTCTTTCAATAGCCAAAGAACTGGGCCATTCTCCAGATGAATTCAAAGCTAGCTCTGGATGGCTTGAAAATTTCAAACATCGATATAAAATTCGACGCGGGGAGTGGCTCAATGGACAACATTACAACAAGTTAAGATATAGATCCGAAGTTGCACCCCAGTCTTCGTATCCGGTCCCAGCAATTGTTCCCCCGAGCTTACCCATTCAAGACCATGTCGAAATCTTCAATTCGTCGCGACAAGCTCAGGAGAACAGCAATACAACTCAATCGTCTTTTGAAGGCTCTGCGCAAGAGCAAACAGCCTCTCAATCTTCGAATCAACGCCACGAAAATGGCGAAGTCGGAGGTGAATCGAGCCTCGATCCACGTCTGCAAAGTGAGCCTGTTGCCAGCGGCTCTCAATCAGTCCAGCAAGAAGTTGAACCAATGTCGGCTTCTGAAATCGCTTTATTGGGCGTACCCGAGAACTATGGGAAGCGAATGTTTCCACTTTTCGAGCCTGCTACGGACCCTCAGGAGCGCTTTGAGCAACTTCGTTGCCCACCCCTGGACAGAATCCATGGCTTTCACCTTGATCAGATTCATAATTCTATAAACATTCTGGCGTCTTTCTTTGAAAACGAAGGACGTGGCGTGCTCAAACCTACCGAGAGACGAGTCTTGGAGCACATCAGGAATGCGGTCCGAAGCCTGGAGTTCGATTATGATTATGAACGATAGGCTCAAGTCTACTTCCCCGCCTCTCGACTCTGAGATTCGATCATTGTCCGCCATTGTATGTCTTCTTTACAGACGTTTTACTTATGCCTATAGTTTCCCCTTCGATTTGAGTTTGCTGTACTTGTACCACCACATCAGCGCCAACGATCTTGTTCTAGGCTAACCTTTGCACACCCCAATTCCCTTTCCATCCATCTATGCATTGTCACGCCTTTCGCCTTTCACGAGATGAACGCACGATCAATCAGTATTTTGCTGCACTTGTTCATTTTCACTCCATACGAATTCACTCACGATCTCTTTGTGCACATTACTTGACAATAATTATCATCATCATCACTGCACCAAACGGACCGGGGTTCCATGCCATCGAGCCCGCCGGGATCCAGACAGATGTCGGCTTTCTTTACCTCGTAGAGGCCCTACAGCTCGCCCAATCTCACTGCCACATCTTATCACTTGTTTCTGCCTGTCGTCTCATTTTACCGTCCATTATTTATTATTCCAGAATTTGGTGCCCATAAGAGCAGCCACTATCGTTCCTGGGTAAATGATAAACTGCACCACTATTATTCCTCTTAAGGGATGTATGGTAATCTCGCTACACCAACCAACCAATTAATAACCACAGCATTTAATAAATTATAATCTCATGCATAGAGTAACTTAGAACAATCAAAAGAAAAACAAGATCGACCTTGTATTTTCTCCGGTTTCATTTAACTAAAATGGCTCAACCCTATCTATCATTCCGCGTATGTAAGAACGGTGTAATTGTCAATCAACCATTCCCCATCTCATCATTCGATTAGCGCCGGATAACAAAGCGATGGTATGTTGTCAATTTTGAGTTGTGAGTGTCTATAGATCCTACAGCCACGCTACCATACAGTGATAGCTGGTGAGGATCCAGAGTACAATTTTGTTTTCTTCTCTCATCTAGAGTACGAGTACATACAGACTACAGCGGGTTCCGTCCATCCTAAAAGGAAGTTCAAAGGAGAAAAAAGGGGGATACGAAGTCAAAACAAAAAAGCGGGCGCCGGGAAAGGACTCGGTGCGATAAGCAAGAAAATTCCAGTAAAGAGTCACGGATAACACAAATGGAGCGAGATCAAAAGAAATAAAGAGTATTAAACCCCTTTAAGAACCGAGGAAGGAATACGCAGGGGTAGAATGCAAATTGATGCAGGGTCTCGACGGGAACAAAAGAGAAAATTAAGAAAAAACAAATCAACAAGAACGGAAGCAAAAACAATACTGAAAAGGGAGAACGCGGGAAAGGAAGGGCATCGGAAAGCAAGGAAGTGGCCGTGAGATAACAATAGGTATATCAAGACGATTAAAAAATCCAGCAGATCCGACGAGATCAATCGTATCCAGGTCGTTCAGGGGTTCATGAGTTTCGGCCATTCGCGTTCATTGTCCGTATATAGTCGGTTTTGAGAAACTGCCGGCTGGAGAGGAAAAAGAGGTCTGCGAGATGAGGAAGCAAAAATGTCAGGGCACAGGTTGGCGAAAAGGACAAAAAGAGATAAAGTTGAGAGAAAACGGAGAAGAAATAATGACGACGAGTGTGATTTACGTACATGTGATGATGATCCGTTCGTTCTATGATGTATTTGGTCGTCCACGACCATTGCATGTCCATGATGTGAATGTGGTGACGATGACGACGGAGGCGATCCTCCTACACGCGGTGCAACGGATGCCATATGGCTGAGTTCCAGCTCTCCCATGCGCACCCTGTTGAATAGTCGACTCATCTCATTAGCTTGGTCTCCAGCCTCTTCGTAGGCATAGCTATATTGCTTCAGGCCTGCTATACAGTTCGCAACTTCGGGTCGCCCAAGTCTGGCTAGAAGCGTCCCCGCAAGTATGCAGCTGATATGCATGACCGCCGGATCCAATCGCTGAATGACACGCTTAATATCGCCCATGAAATGATATGGGTGGCGGAATGTTAACTTACAAGGTATCCATTCGACGTCAAAACACCAGCAAGGCCTGCTATGCGCAGAGCACCATGTAGAGCCTCGTCCGCTACTTTCCGTCTGACCTCATCAATAGCAGCATGATTGTGAGGAAGATTGACACCCGCGTTGAGTTCCTTGATACCAAAGTCGTCTAGAGCGTTGAACAAAATGATCCACATAACGTGATAAGTTGCATCACTAGCACAGGACGATACGGCCTAATATTGAACAAAGGCAGTGAGGCACATGGCACAACTCGCGAAAGTGGTACCCACGGAAACAAAATCCCATTCTCCCTCAAAATTACTGGGAACACCGACGAGGTTGAGATATTCTTCTCTCCATTCGGTCAGAGCCTTAGCAAATGTGCATAAATTGTCGAATGAAATGCCATCAGAATCGGTGGCAGGTCTCCATAGCTGTCGTGACATCTGGCGAGCTGTGCGTGCGAGTGAATGGGCGGCCCGATAATATCCCTAATCACAAAAGATATCTATTCATTTCCGATGCCGAGTAAGGTGAAAGAGAGATGAAACATACCAGAAACTGTGAAAAGAAATGCCGTAATACCACATAAGTCGTGCAGAACTATTCAGTAAGGCTAAAAGGTGTTTCGTACCTCTAATTGTTCCCTGGGAGATGGCATTGGAGCTTGTCCATCGGACACTTCCATGTTAACCGGGTCAACGGTGTAGAAATCGATATCATAATCATCGTCGTCGAGAACAGGTTTTCTTCGATAGTAAGCTGAAGCATAGGCATCGCTGATACAAGTCATCCACCAGGCAAAAATCATAGTTCCACGACTTTCTGGATCCTGTATGTTCGCCATCACGGATTTGTGATTGATCTGTAAATAAGTGGCATGACGGTTATTAATGACTGTTAGTAAAAAAGCTGACAGACAGGTGCGATGAGGCTAAGGCGGAAAAGAACGAGTAGCACCTACCCCAAGATCAAGTAAATGACGCGTGGCAGAAGTCAGCCAAAAACCGTGGAACCCTAATAACCTATTAGACATAAACATGGCTTATTTGACGATTAATAAATTACCAAGGGGATCATCCGGGTTTTCTGGAACGCAAACGGGATTAACGATGATGTTGCATGACGAAAGCAATCAGTAGATAACTCACGATTTTGGAGTGGTTCAATTAACAAAGAAATGACCACATGGTCGGATGAAGGGAATGCGATGGACTTTCAAAGCTTCCGCAAGGTCTCGCGCTCGATCGATGAGGGTTTTGGCTAACAAGCTTTGTCCACCAGGACGTCGTCGGTCTGCTACAAGAAGAGGATGCTCCGAGAATTTAGTACCCCAAGCAAGAACAGTTGCTACTAAAGCAGGATGTAGAGGCGGAGTATTGCTCGGAGGAGCTGAACCTTGCAATTGGAGACGTGTCCGGAACTGTTCGGGATTAAGGAGGGGAAGACGCGTATGCACTATCTGAAAGAAGACTTCCACGAGGTCCAAGGCAAACCTGCAATAGGCAAGAAAAAGAAATGGATTTCAGATGAAGAGATACACTATGTGCCGAAATGGGGTAGAAGTCAGATCATTGGCTAGGAGATAGAGTAGAGTAGAGTATCCACTCACAAGGAGAACAGTAAATCCTCGGAGAGCAGTGTAACAAAAATCTTAGCTGTGAGAAAGATGAACGTACTCTGATCTGAATTTCGCATCCTCTAATTTTGATGCCAATTCGCCCCAGACATCATATACTGAACCACCTTGTGCTGGAGACGAAGACATGAAGTTACTGTATACGCCATTGAGTAGACAAGAAAGTCGTGTGCATGAGATCCATACCCGGGTTGATCAGGCGGAGCGAAAACGAAGGTAAGGACATCGTGCGTAGGTGTCGACAAGGTGAGTGGTGGGCAGAAGCCGTACCGCACCATCAGAGGCATATGAGGTTGTGTGATCGCAGACGGAGAAGAAGGGGCTTCCGGAACGGGAGACGCACTGGGGTATGGATGGATGGTTAAAGGGAGGGTAAACAAGCCAGAAAGAACGTACTATTTTGGGGGTGTGTGGGGTATTGAACTGCTGAAAAATGGTCAACAAAACGATTCCTTCGACCTTCAATAGAGATGTTCATCGCGGAATGCGACGGCTCCGATGTAAAGGCCAAAAGAAGAGTTTGTGACATACCTTGAACTCGCGGAACTGAGATTCCTTGGACGCCGGCTGACCGCAGTACTGCGTTTCTTTTCGCTAGTAGCCTGCTGAACGAAATGGCTGAGCTGGAATTAAGTGCAACGAAATGATGAGCATCGAGGTGGTGCGTACGTGCAAGGATAGTTCTTGGACAGACAATGCTATGCAGATCTCGATAAGGATTCCAGAAAGATTACATCGGATTACGAGCAATTACCTGACACTAAAATATGCGAAAGACGGTCAGTCCGGTAACAGATAAATGTAGCCGAGTCGACGACGACGAACCTTGTCATGGCCAGGCAGACGATTGCACTTGACCTTGCGCGACCTAGATGATGCCGTGTGAGATACAAAGCCAGATACGAAATGCGAAATGTGACTGGCAGACCTGCAGGCATCGCAAGCGGTATTTTGTTTCCGTGGAGGTGGGAGTGTTTTGGCGAGCTCGTGTATCTGATTCTGCATGGAGGGTGTGGGCAAGACAAGACCTAGATGGATATTGAGTGTTAAATAGAGAACCAGTAAACAAGATGCAAGTGAGAGCGGACCTTGCTGCTGGTTGGGATAATGGATATCGTGCTGCATTGGTGACTCGGGGGAGAAGATTGGCTCTAGACAGGTATATATAGGATGATAAATGGAAAGAGCCAAGCACAGGCAAGCACAACCCAGGGACAACACAATCTGTTACTTTCTATTATCTAAGCAACTATCTCCGGATCCGACTGCCCGTGACACCATCGACCCTGCATACCGGTACCGACTTATTGTCACGCTTCTGCTTTTTGGTCACACTCCTCATTGTCACACTCCTTCATTGTTTGTCACATATCCTCCCTTTTTCGGTCACACCCCTCACACCTCACACATCATCATGGTCAAAGTACAAATTGTTGAGGAGAAGGATGCCAACGCGTCTCCCTATGCCTCCTCCTCCTCGAGGTCGTCCAGCTCCGTCTCTCTCTCCTCTGTAGAGTCAGATGTCTCTGTAGACGAGACTTTCTTCGATCGCGTCGCTGCTCTCAAGGACATCGTTCCCCCCACAACGCGGCACAATATTGTCACTCGTATTTCAAAGACCGCCTCATTCGTTAAGAAGAGCTCAAAAGTAATTGGAAACATCGTCTGGGTTATCACAACCTCCGCACTCCTCGTCGGTCTCCCTCTCGCCCTCGTCGTCGAAGACGAAGCCAAGGCCGTTGCTCAGGGAGAAGGAGATGCTTGAACAGCAGCAAGGCGCCCAACAAGTCAGTTTTGCTCCCCTTTCCCACAGACTCACTCACTGATCATCTTTGTATCTTCTTTCTTCAGATGATGGCCCCTGCCCTTTACCCCTCACAGACTGGGGTGGAGTCTGGCCAAACAAAAGGTCTCGTGCCACCAGGATTCTGAAGGTCGTTTTCTCGTGGGACGCGGACCTTTGACCATATATACTACCTTATTTCATTAGATCAACACCTGTATCCAGTTCTCGTGACTGTTCATTTGGTCACAACCAGCACTCCCATCTCTTTTGCCACCCATGTGCCGTCGGTTCGAGTGTGAGACCTTGGCTGCCACGTCCAACATGTTTACTGCTGCGCAACTTTTATGATGACTCGCAAATCTCAGGAACAGCACACAAAATACTTGACTATAAAAATTCTATTAATAAGTGCGCCCTTTTTCTACTTGTATTAATAGTCGTCAGACTTTACACAGACAAAAATGTTCATATCAGTACATCGTCACCGGTTTATCGTAAGCGGACTCACAACGACAGCAGTCGGGCGAGCTGGGAACACTGTGGGTCGTACGAAATTCTCCCTAATGTGCGACGTATATGTCAGCTGCCGGACGGCATAATGAAGCGTGTTAAATCCACTCACGCTGAACGATAGCGGCGCAGATATGTGATCGCATGAGGCTCTATTTCTGATGGTTGAATACCAACGGCATCCCAGTCTCCGGGAACATCCACATCGTCCAAATATCTTCTCGTTACTTCGTCAGGGCTAAGAGACGGCCACCAGACATTCTGACTGAGTTTTACGAGGAGATTGGCGACTGCCTTCGGTAACACAGGTGCGCGAGAAGGGGGCTGCAATGTCACTGATGTAACGAGGTCCAAAAGATATTCGTAGGACAACGTAGACGGGCCGGGAAGATTCAAGGTTTTCGAGTATTGAGGGTGTGTCAAAATGTTGACCAATGCTTGAGCAATATCGAATACCTGATCGAAGCAGGTGTTTAGAAAGGCGATATGATATACATACTGGCAGCTCATAACTCACATGAACAGGTCTTATTTTAGTTTGACCGTGGTTCAACTTCCACCAGATAGGCCAGACTGAGGTAGTACATCTTTATAAAGCTGAAGTCATGAATGCAGAACTCATTAACGCACCTGCCATGTTGGTCAAAAGTTTGTCTTCATATCCAAACATCGGACCCGGGCGCACAATGGTTGCTGTGGGGAAAGCAGCCTTGACGAGTTCTTCTCCTTCAGCTTTGGCTTGATAAAATTTGGACGGAGAGTCCTTGGAAGCATCTAAGTGAGACACATGGATGAATTGCGATACACCACATTCCGCAGCCAGCTTTGCGATTCTCTCCGGGCCAACAGTATTAACAGACCGAAAGTCGAAATTTCTAAGTGGTTATTTCAGTTTGACAAGATGAAGGGAAAGGGGGGATAAGGAGGCTCACTTGGTCTCATAATCCCTTCCTACAAGACTGTACACGGTATCAGAGTGCCGCAGGCACTCTACAATTGACTTCTCGTCCCGGATATCCCATTCCTGTTGAACATAGCATTAATGCGCAAACCGCTTTCCAAAAAAAAAGCAATTATAGCCAACCATTCTGACAATCTGTCCAAGGTCACCCATGGGTTTCAAGAATCGCGCTTCGTCTTCTTCACGATATGGTACAATGACCTGAGTACCCATTTTTCCTAGTCAAGGAGCAGTAACTTAGTAAACTCCGCCAAACGCACTATGTATCCACGTACCGAGTTTAGAGACAAGGTATCTTCCAAGAAATCCAGTGCATCCAAAGACGGTGACACGATGGCCAGAGACTCCGCTGTAGCCAGGAGGTCCGTAGGAAACGACAGGTTTGTTGCCTGGCAAAGTTACAAGATCATGGTATGCTCGCTGGAAAAGGTATCAATTCGGTGTTGGACAGATAAAACTCGCAGTATGCATACCTTCCCAATCACAACTGTGCGTTGGAGTCGCAGCATTGTGGGAGCAGAGGTCAACATTCTTTGCCGGCTCTTTCAGTCAGTCTGTTGAGAACAAGTCGGTCGAGGGCGGGAGGCATAGATTCACAGGTTCACGTGATCTGAGACCAGAGAAATCTGAAGAGATCATCCTCTTGAATTTGAATAGCTTTTCACTCTTCATCCACTTAGGACTCGCGGTTTTCTAATCTAGCCCTCTTCAAACATGGTTCAAGGAAAGACGAAAGGCTTGACGGCGAAGGCTGGAACTGCTAGACATGCTGCCAAAGCTGCTGCGAACACCAAAAAGGGAAACGAGCCATTGCTCCCAAGAAACCAATGTTGATGAAGCAAGCAGCTATGCATAAAGTTCGTAATCCTCCCGAATATGGCCAACCGTCAGTCAGGATCTGATTGAGCTGACTATTTTCTTATAGGATTTAACAGCAAAGATTAACAAATCAATTGAGCACCAAATGGTTTCTGCTGCTTCCTCTGGACCTCTGACTATTATGAAAAACACGGCTCCCCAAGCGTGAGCACCCAACCCTTCGGCACTATACACCCATTTTAATACATTTATTCTCAAAAATAGCTCAGGTTCGAAAACTAAAAGTAAAGCTGGGAAATGAGGATATACGACATTGAGCGGCGTTCGCTTACATGCCTTCCATACATGTGGGTCTGGGTCAATTATAGTTTGTTGTTACTTATATGTTTTTCATTAATATCTGATTCAATAAAATCTGCCAGGTTGTATGATTCTCTTCATTCGTGAATGACAGCAATGGCCCATCCGAGCGCTTCATCTCAAGATCTGATGCCCTTGTCATAATCTTATAAGACTCGCCCATCCTAAAGTGAACCACCGGTGGTCTATTGGGGAAGAAGAACAAGCTCTGATAACAACATATGATGTTACCTATCCGTAAACATTATTTTTGTCGCTTTTGCGTTAGGCCACATCTCCCAGCCATCGGAAATGAGATGACTATCCCATACACGCCGCTCAAGTGACTCATTTCCCTAAACCCGAAGTCCTCGCAGCTTCCAATGACTGGGATTTCTAGACCCATGTGGTAATGCATGTCTTAAGGAAGCTTATTAGTCTGTACAATTGGAATTTGCCCTACCATTGGAAGATGATTTCATTCCGCAGAACATAACAGTGGGCCACAGGACTTGCCAGTAATTCAAATCTACAACTTTGGGCGACGAAGATGTCCCACCAAGTACATGTCAAAGAATATTAATACAGTAAGTTGAAAGACATTACGTTTCTCTGAGCAGCTTGGTCCCAGCGCGTTGAACTTAGAACTTAAACATCGATCGAGGGCCCGGGGTTAACGGGCCGATGCGCAATATAGCACGTGATAAACTGCATTTTAATTCTAAGCATTTGAATCTTGACATCAGACAGTTGTTCTTGAGCTACATCAGGATATATCCTGGAGGTACGATTTCTTGACGTTGAGTTTCATTGGCATCGTATCTGGGTTTTGATATCTTCCATTAGAATGCCTAGAAGACGTCTTCCTAAAGGTCGCGACAACGGATCCAGGCCGAAGGCTCTGAAAAGGTCTGACAGTAAAGTAAAAAAATGGAATACCCGCGATGATATTCCTATGGACGAGGAGGATCAATGTACGTTGAAGTCGACAGAGCTGGTTTGTTGATGTCTTTGGTTATTTACTCACACTCGTGTCTCTTTTAAGTCCATTCATCAAAGGATAAGATCCTACTTGAAGGAGATGATGGCGAGTTCGACGGTGACGAAGACGACGATGAAATTTTCGCTCTGAAAGGACTTGAAAATGACTCAGATGATGGCGAAGAAAACTACGAGGGCGAGGGAGGAGGAACTGGAACTGGAGGAAAAGTGGTTGCTACCAAAACAAAGAAATCCACCAAGTCAAAGAAGACGAAGGGCAAGGCAGCCGAAGAAAACGACAAATCAGAGGAAGAGGAGGAAGACGAAAGCTGGGGGAAGGGCCGGGCAGCTTACTATGCTTCTAACGCGTATGAACTTGAATCTGATGACGAGGAAGGGAACGAGCTAGAGGAACAGGAAGCCAAGCGTCTTCAGAATAAGATGCGTGAAGAGATGAAAGACGACGACTTTGGATTGGATGACAATCCTGACCTTGATAAAGCGACTGAAACCGAGTGCGTCTATTTCCTTATTTTATAGATATAATGCTAACATCCTTGTATTAGTTATATTCTGGATCCTACGTCGTCAGTTCTTCCTTCACCCGGCACGGACAAAAAGTCTCTTCTACGCCATTTGGAAAAAACAAGTCCAGAAGCGTTGGCCTTGGCTCGGGATTGGGATGAAACAGTAAGAAATCTCCAAAAAACACGCGACAGAATTACAAAGTACGCTTATTTCCTGAAGTTACATGTTTAGTATTTGACCTTTATGGATTCAATAAAGGCTGCAAACAAAGGATTCTGATGCTCTTAGCCTCGGGATGATTCATTTGCATTACCGTATGTTGATTATCTTGATTAATTGTGAATGTCCTTCCTCATCTCAAAATTAGAGGCACTTTTGTCCTATA
Source organism: Psilocybe azurescens (assembly GCA_023853785.1). Classification (NCBI taxonomy): domain Eukaryota; kingdom Fungi; phylum Basidiomycota; class Agaricomycetes; order Agaricales; family Agrocybaceae; genus Psilocybe; species Psilocybe azurescens. The sequence continues at coordinate 41,280 of JAJIRX010000568.1, forward strand.
GCACAACTTTGGCATTCTATCTTCACCTACGATCTTCAGCAAAATACTCACAACGTCCATCATTGTTGCAGTCCCACCCTATTCTGCAACGCTTGCTCACCTTGAAGCAATCTCTGCAAACTCTAGAAGATCTGGACTTCGCCGTTGATTCTGATGATTCTGATGAAGACAGCGACTTTACAGGAATGGACATGAGTGAAATTCTAGCCGATGGCGAGAAAGTGTGGGGGCTTGACGACCAAGAAGAATTCGATTCCGATGAACTTGCCGATCTTCTCAAGGACGCTAAAGAGACGTTTCAGACACCCGAACAGAAAACCCGCAAACCGCCAAAGAAAAAGAGAAAGACTGTCGAGGGGGACACCAAAGTTGTCACACCAGTGTTTGACTTGGTCGAACCGCAATTTACATCTTCCAAATCTTCGTCGAGTCGTCGTCAGTCTACCATTGATTCTGTCGATGCCTACGGCGAAGACCTTTCCTTACATTCCGTGGACGCAGCCGATAAAAGTGCCAGGAAGAAATCTCTCCGTTTCCATACATCCAAGATCGAAAGTGCCAGTGCTAGGAGGCAAGGCGCTAGAAATCAAGCCTCTGGAGGAGACGATGACATCCCATATCGGGAAAGAAAGAAAGAGAAGGACGCAAGGCTCGTCAAAGAAGCAGCAATTAGGGCTAGAAATCAAGTTGGCGCAGGATTGGACGACAAAGAGCCAGAACCTCAAGTCGGCGATAAACGGTCGAGGGAAAATGATGAAGGCAATGAAAGTCCTGATGACTACTACGAACTTGTAAAGAAGCGCTCGAAAGAGGGAAAAACGAAGAAAAAGGCTGAGTACGAGGAAGCTCATGGTTTGGTTCGGTAGGTTTTATTTTTTTAGTTTCATTGCAGTCACTTACATGATCCAGGGTACCTCTCGACGACACGGAAGGATTGGGGGTCCTCGTTCTCTCACACGGGCGATCTTATCCAACAGGGGTCTCACTCCTCATCGACCAAAGAGTGTTCGCAATCCTCGTGTCAAGAAGAGAGAGAAGTACGAGAAGGCCAAGAAGAAGATATCTTCTCAAAAAGCCGTGTACAAAGACGGTCTGTCGGAATCAGGTGGAAAATACGATGGAGAGAAATCTGGTATCAGCAAAGTCATCAAAAGTATTCGGCTGGGTTAATAGCCTCGTTATTGCCATCACACCTCAGGCAATGCTTTATATATCTACAACACCTTGTATCATCTTTGTTTCATGTAGCTTTGATGGTAGCTATAATTGATTGTATCTCAGCGACATTAATCATTGCTCGTTGCGCGCAAAATTAATTGAGAACTACATAATGGAGAAATTTGGCTTATCTGCACTACAAAGGACGCCATTACCACTTCGCTCTTCGTGCAGCTTGTTTTGCATGTAGAGTATTCTTCCCCGTGCGCCACGAACGGATTGCAGGTCGTCGAATTTCTTTTTTTGCGTAACGCTTCGCCTCTGCGTCGTCCACCAATTCGTCCACGAGTGTCCTCTTACGATTCGCACGAGTAAGATTATCACCGCTCGCGGTTCCGAAGGGCGTCGAAGAAGGTAATATAGTGCCAATCTATGTAAGCGGACAGTTATTCTGGAAAGGTAACGAGAGGGAGCGCATGGACGACGTACTGCAAAGTATTTTGGGAGGCCTTTGATGCCCTTCCCCTCCCCCTTCATCCTTTTTGTAGAAACGTTTTGGATCGAGTTGATTTCGCAGACGTAGAGCTTCAACTTCACGGTATAGACGGGGTAGGTCTGCTTCAGCTGGGGCGGGAAGGTCAAACCAATCTGGACCAGCGGTTTTATTCTTGATCTGTTGCATACAAGATGTTAGCATGAACAGATAACAAAAATTCAAAGAAGTATATACCTCTCTCTTCTCTTTCTTTGTGAGAGGTTTTCCTGAATTTCGAAAGTTCTGCTGGGGGTATTGGAGGAGCAGGACCCGAACTTGAGGCAGTCGCCTTCTCGGCGAGTTCGACTTCTGGGTCTCGTATTGATGAAGGACCATCAAACCTCGTCTCTCCCAATTTCATGTAGGGAGTAGGGAGTGCTCCTGGATCCAGTTTTGGTAAAGGTCTGGTACCGGTGAGGAAGATTCTCTTTAAAAATCCCAGTTCACTCACATTTGGGTTTCGTCGTCGAGTGTGATTACTTCTTCTTCCTTTCCTATATCCTCGGATGTAGCTTGTAGTAGTTTCTCTGCATCTTCTGCGTTTTTTCGTGCCCTTTCTAACAGGGAATCGAGATATTCTTGCGTGATTTTCTCCTCGTCCGATTCAGAAGAATCCGAATCTGAGCTGGAGGAAGATGAGGTATCGGAGTCAGATTCCTCGGAAACACTCTCTTCAAAGGTCAAATCTAAGCCAGGCTATTAGCTGAGGAAATAAGCTACCATGGTTTGAAACAAACACACTAATAGCTTTTTTCTTTTCCCTTCGCATTGGCGGCCATGATGTTTTTCTGCAAAGGTGGTTTTCGAAAGTGGGAGTTTACAAATTGATTGGCCGTGCGGACCGTGAATCCAAATTGGCGCTGCCCGACCCATCTCCGGATAGACGCGTTCCATTACCTCTTCATACTTCTTCATACCTACAATATGCTGAGGAACGCTGTTCGAGTGAAAATAAGACCGACTATCTCGTTCACTCGACTTAATCACTCCTTGGACTCCCAGCGACCAGACACCAATTCACAGCCAACTGCCGACGCGAAGGCAAAAACAGCATCATTCGGTTTCAAGACGGTCCCTGAAGAGCTCAAAGAAACCTTGGTGAAAAATGTATTCAACTCCGTCGCCTCAAAATACGACCTGATGAACGATGCTACGTCATTCGGTGTCCACCGGCTATGGAAGGACTCGTTTGTGTCATCTCTTCGTCCAGGTCGAAAGGGACCCATGAAGTGTATAGATGTGGCTGGTGGTACAGGCGACATTGCACTTCGAATCTTGGATTATGCCAAGGACAACTACTATGACAGAGAGACGAGTGTGGAGGTTGTCGATATCAACGCACAGATGTTGAAGGAAGGCTACCGAAGGTTCAAGCAGACCATGTATCATAATAGTGAGTCATCGAGATTTCCGCAAAGTTATTCTAACTGTGACATATCTAGCCCCTCAAATATCCTTTCACGAAGCAAATGCCCAAGATCTGGGTGCAGAAAAGTTCAAAGACAACACATATGACCTCTATACAATTGCCTTCGGAATCCGTAATTGCACCGATATTCCAGCCGTGTTGCGCGAGGCCCACCGCGTTTTGAAGCCAGGAGGAACCTTTGCATGCCTCGAATTCAGTAAGGTCAACAACCCTTTGCTGAGCACGTTAGTATCTTCCATTTTTGCTTCTACTATCTTCTGACATCAAGCTCTTCGCAGACTGTATGACCAGTATTCATTTACTGTCATCCCTCTGCTCGGCACCATCTTGGCGGGCGATCGCGACTCTTATCAATATTTGGTTGAGTCGATTCGTAAATTCCCTCCTCAACAAGAATTCGCCCAGATGATCAGAGACGCCGGCTTCTCCACTGGGAAAGACGTTGATGGAGGAGCCTGGTCAGACCAGTGGGGTGGTATTGCGTGCGTTCATACCGGTGTTAAGCTATAGAATACATCAGTCTACATCATTCGTACACTTCATAGCGCTCGGTGCGCCATTACTATTATTACACAATTGCAAGTCGAAGCGGCAGCAAATTATTTCCAAGTTACACCGTTCCAAATTAGTCTCACTTTGTTTGGCCGATCACTAGGCCTCGGTCCGCGCGCTTGTCATTCGTACTCTCTCTCAACACTCTCAACCACCATGTCGACCGCTAATGCCCCCTTCCCAATGCCCCCTGCTTCTGCAGATCTCGCAACGACATGGGCATATCTAGAGGAAGGTGTTGATCACATCATGACAAAGCTGCAAACTGGGGTGTCGTACTCGAAGGTATTTCGTCAAACCACGCAGTTCGCATTCACGTTCTAACGCGAGATCGCAGTACATGTCGTTATATACTGTGGCTTACAATTACTGCACTTCCTCAAAGATGCATGGGACGGCATCAGAAGCGATCGGGATGGGCGGACGATGTGAGTTTCAATGCATCGTCAATTTCAATGCAATATTAAAGCACGACACAGCTGGAGCTAACTTGATGGGCTCCGATTTATACAATAATCTCATACGATACTTTGTGACGCATCTGAAAGGTCTCAGAGAGGTTCGTCTTTGGTGTACAATGATATCGCTCAAACACAAATTATTATTCTTCAGGAAACGGAAGTTCTGCAAGACGAAGCTCTCTTGCGGTATTATGCAGCGGAGTGGTCACGGTATACCACTGGAGCGAACTACATCAATCGCCTTTTCACGTATTTGAATCGTCATTGGGTTAAAAGAGAACGCGATGAAGGACGAAAGGGGTCTATCCAGTTTACACGGTGCGTATACTCTTTCTAAGTTCAGTGAAGGAACTGAAACCATCGGTCATATCTACAGCTCGCCCTTGTCCAATGGAAGAACAACCTTTTCATCCCTATTCAACAAAAGAAGACCAAGTTAGCGAGTGCCATTCTTCGACTTATCGAAGATCAGCGAAACGGCAATGTGATTGATCAAGGCCTCGTGAAGAAAGTTGTCGACTCCTTCGTGTCTCTGGGTCTTGATGATACCGACACAAATAAGGCGTGTCTCGACATCTACAAGGAACACTTTGAGCTTCCTTTCATCGACACAACCGAGAAATATTATAAGCAGGAATCAGAGTCATTCCTGGCGGCTAACAGCATCTCGGATTATCTAAAGAAGGCAGAAGAACGTCTTCGCGAGGAAGAAGACCGCGTGGAGTTTTATCTACACACTCAAACGAGGAAACCTCTCATCAGTAGATGCGAGCACGTACTCATCCGAGAACACTCGGAACTGATGTGGGAAAGTTTCCAATCTCTCCTGGATTTCGATAAAGACGAAGACCTGCAGCGGATGTACGCACTCCTGTCGCGGATACCAGAGGGCTTAGAACCGTTGCGAAAGAAATTCGAGGAACACGTCAAGAAAGCCGGTCTAGCAGCAGTTTCAAAGTTGGTGGGCGAATCGGAATCAAATACGGATGCGCTAGACCCCAAAGCATATGTGGATGCATTACTTGAAGTTCATCAGAAGAACTCCGAGACTGTTACCAGAAGTTTCCGTGGAGAGGCCGGGTTTGTTGCTAGCTTGGACAAAGCCTGTCGAGAATTTGTGAACAGGAATGCTGCCACTGGACAATCCAATTCGAAATCGCCAGAATTGCTGGCCAAGCACGCTGATCTTCTTCTGCGCAAGAACAACAAACTAGCGGAAGAAGATGACCTGGAAGTTGCTTTGAACCGTGTGGTATGTTGCATTGCTACCTCGGTTTTTACTGCCGTCTCTCTTATCCCTCTTTTTTTATTCAGATGGTCCTTTTCAAATACATTGAAGACAAGGATGTTTTCCAAACGTTCTATACAACCAAGTTGTCAAAGCGCCTTATTCATGGCGTATCTGCATCAGATGAAAGTGAGGCCAGCATGATTTCCAAATTGAAAGAAGCTTGTGGTTTCGAGTACACAAATAAATTGCAACGCATGTTTACCGGTATGCCTGTTTGCTCAAGTCATGACAGCAGCAACTAACATACAACAGATATGAGCTTGAGCAAGGATCTCACCGACTCTTTCAAGAGCAGAATGGAACAAAACCATGACGACATGGATATAAGCTTCAGCATCATGGTTCTAGGTACCAATTTCTGGCCACTAAACCCACCAAGCCACGAATTCGTGATTCCTGCCGAGATTTTACCCACCTATGATCGATTCCAGAAGTATTATCAGATGAAGCATTCGGGTCGCAAACTTACGTGGCTCTGGAACTACTCGAAGAACGAGCTACGGACGAATTATTTGAACCAGAAATACATCTTGATGACCAGTTCGTTCCAGATGGCCGTTCTCCTTCAATACAACAACAACGATACTCTCTCTCTATCCGAGCTTGTAGCCGCTACCTCGATCACGAAGGAGTTGTTATCGCAGGTTTTGGCACTCCTGGTGAAAGCCAAAATTCTCGTCAACGAAGAAACCGACCAATACGATCTCAACCCCAGTGCGTTCATTACCTACTTTGACTCGAAACGTGGCGTGTTCTGACCAACAGGTCATCAGATTTCAAGTCAAAGAAGATTCGTGTCAACTTGAATCAACCTATCAAGGCTGAGACAAAGGCAGAATCAAACGATGTCTTGAAAACAGTTGATGAAGATCGAAAATATGTCATTCAGGCAACCATTGTTCGGTGAGTATTCCAGATTCTTCTTGTAGACGGAGTCTAGATTATCTCGAAACAGTATCATGAAGGCACGCAAAACGATGAAAAACCAGCCTTTGATCCAGGAAGTCATCTCTCAGATCACACAAAGATTCGCGCCCAAAATTCCTGATATCAAGAAGGTCAGTCTACTGGCGCTTGATTCTAGATTTCCTTGTATCTGACACATTTTTCGGATTTTGTCAGGCAATCGACACACTGCTGGAGAAAGAGTACATCGAACGAGTTGATGGCACACGAGACACTTTTGCCTACGTCGCATAATATCTTTCTTTTCTGCACCCCATTTTGTAGCATATTGTTTATATTGTTGTTCTGTCCTTCTTTTGCATGCTGTATATATATTGGTTTTGTGAGTCACGTTACATATTTTCTTACCAAGTTGCCTTCGGAACACATCTGGGAACTGACATATTTAGAGTCGCGTCTGAGAATAACTGTCCTCTTCGGATGTGGCGCTTTCTCGATAATCAACGGCATGGGTCTTGCTCTCAATCATCCCACATAATATTTCATTATACCCAGGTCGGATGCGATAACTGCAACGTATCCGTTCACCCTTCACAAGTTTGAGCACCGGTATGTTTTAATATCCTCTTAACGTTCCTGTCCTGTGTTTTATTATTTAATAGATGTGAACCGTAGAGCTTCTCCGGCTGCAAGCATCCACCATTCGCCACTCTGGAGAATGCCGTGACAGCTACGGTCTGTGAGAGAGAGGGCGCTCCTGGGTATAGAGGCCGAGGCTTCCACAGACTTTCTCATAACCTACTATGGGATTCCTTTCTGCCAATATTCTGCCACACTCACAAGGTCGACCACAGTGACCTATATATGTCTTGAAAGCGAAAAATGTATGGGACCTCCCTTTCCCCCGCATTCTCGCCACTCCAGAGTTTCCCCTCCTTGAACCATGGATACGTTGGATACTACCTACGGGAGCCGCCTTTATTGGTTTAATTGGTAGTGCCGTGTATGTTTTATATGGCCATTCAACGTGTTTGGGTCGACTGATTCGTCTTTATAGGCTCTATGGCGTCACACTTCTACAAACGTAAGATCTCCGAAGTCGCGTTAAAAGTTTGAGTGGTAATCAATCTTTACGCAGGTTCCTCTACTTCAAGTACGCCAATTGTTGGCACCAATTCTTATATCTAAAGCTTGAATCAGGCAGTATCCCAATGATTCACGATTCACTAAGATTATTGTGAGTTTGCGTGTACTTTTTGGTGATTTATGTTCGTGTTATGAATTAAAGTCCTGTGCCTCAACCTTCAGGTTATAATCCTTTGGTTTTTGGACACGGCTCATCTATTCCTCTGTACAATTGCTATTTACACGTTGGTGCTTGTTTCAATGAAGATTTGACAAGTGGCATAACCTCCTGGCCAACAGATATTTGGTGACAAACTTCAACAATCCTTCTGCGCTTCATCGATCAACCTGGTGAGCAACCGTTGTATGATCTTGAAGTACTCTCTCGACTGAATCATGAAATTCAGGAGTATGAATGTAAGTTTTGGTCATCGTTCGCCGTGCTTTTGACTGATGAAGCATGTCTCAAGCTCCAAACCGATTGTAATGTGAGCTACACAGTATGAACGAGAGCACCGGGAGCACTGATGGAGTACGACACCAGGGGCTCATAGGTCTCATCGTCGAATGGTATGGTGTTTTACCGTCACATCTGACTTAGGTCGCTGATTGTTTATTCTTCCAGTTTTTCGCCCGTAGGGTCTGGATAAGTAAATGCTTCCTCGCATGATCTCCTGTATTCTGTCTCACGGCGCGGACCCGACTACAGTGTCCGGAAATTTCTTCATAACCGGGATTATTGTGAGTGTTATTGTTGTCTTACATGCCAGCATAACTTATTATTCGCAGGTCATTCTTGCCTGTATTCATTGTGGTGAGCACCTCGGTTAAATCCAAAACACTCAGGCACTCATAGTAACTGACAGGTCTGGGAGTGCGTGCGTACCTTTCGGTCTTTCTTTCTGAACTCTCGGTTTTTGACTTTGATTTTCTCTCCAGTATTCACGGTCGAGGGGTACGTCGGCTCTTGCTCGGTGTGATGCTCCACACAGCTGACCAGCTTCTAGCTTTATTCTGGTGGATACTGCCAGGTTTCCGAAGCTAATAGTAGGCTCTTCTCCGTTCCGCCAGTAGTTGCGGGGTTAATTGACGTCCCGGCTACCCAGTGGGTGACGAGTACCGGGCTGGGAAGCGCAGCAGCTGCCGACATCATCATCGCCGTCTCACTCTGCTATTATCTGACGAAGAGTCGCACTGGATTCGCTCGGTAAGTTGCTCGTCCCGATGAAAGACTGGAGGCTTACAACAGCGCATTAGAACCGACTCCCTCATTTCTACTTTGATCGTGTACAGTTTGACGACTGGGTTGATCACGAGGTTGGTTGGGTTATTTTTGTGCTTCAATAGACAAGGCTCAATGTTCTGATTGTCATAGTGTCATTGCGTTCATATGTGTGGTCACGGTGGGGGTTCCTCGCTTCCGAAATTGAGTAGAACTTCATGCTGAAAATGAAATGTTCTCCTAGTTCGCGACAATGCCAACGAACTATATCTGGCTGGGGTTCTTCTGGCTAATTGGGAAATGTAGGCAATCTTTCTTCCTCCTCTGTGGGCTCCTTTTAGTAATGTGCATGTGGCTGACGCGTCTTTATCCCAGGTTATGTTAACTCACTATTGGCAGCGTTGAGTTCTTTCATTGCTTGCTTAGGTTAACGAGAAGGATATTAACATTGGATTAACCCTTAACAGGCTGAACAGCCGCGAGTCACTTCGGGAACAAGCCGCTCCTCAAGAAGGCACTTTCCTGCAACTGACACCCTTTCGCGCTGTGGCGTCCGCCCACGTTTCTCAGTGCGCTGAACCTTCTAGCCCGGGTGCCAATAGCAGTATGGAGAAGGATGCACTAGGTCAATACGCGGATAACCCTTTACTCAATGTGAAGGTGCAAACGCAGACATTTACGAGATCGGACACTGATTTTGAGTATATCGTCTCACCAGTACGTTCCCCTCCTTCCTAAATATGTATCTTTTCTTCCTTTCCCCACCCTCATTGCACGCGTTTTGTGCTCTATTCTTGTCCCATTTTCGTCCCATCGGGGAATAGCTATTGAGCCCGGTAGAGACTGACTGACATTTGCCTGTCTTTAACCTTGCACTTATAGCCACCGACCGCGACGAGATTCTGAGGAATGAAGAAAAAGCACCCACGACATTTCAAAGAACCTTTCAGAAAAACCAAAATCAACTAAAGCATACATATCGCGACCACGGACCTTTCCCTTGTTCCCCCATCCCACCCTAATCATGGGTTTCTTTTTTTTTTGCCTTCGTTCGTCGCTCCTCGTTACTCATCGCTCACGAACCCATGGACAATGCTCCCGTGTGGAGTCTGCTTACCTGCTTACCTACCCATCTATTCGTCGCTCGCCTTAAATCATCGGGACAGTTCGACATCACAAACACACATCTCTAATACGATCTTTCAGTTATCTGTCTTGCGAACTATTTTACATACCCATGCCATCAAGGGACTTTAATGAAAACAATCACAGATCACACACTCGTTATAGAACGCAGGCAACTCAAAGACAGAATGGGAGTGGGACGGAGGGGTCCTTCGAAACCGATTGGTACTTACTTATTGCCCAAGTTGACGGTCTTGAGAGGGGGGAGGTCTCGGTTCTTTTCCGGTGTATTTGTAAAGAGAAGAGAGGAATTATTTTCGAAACATGGTTACTCGGATTCTGTTGTTGTACAAGAGTGTAGATTCTATATACTTATTTGACGACCTGGGACTGTATTTTGTGGGAGTGTGCGAGGAGTGGTATCACGCCTACTTCAAATTTTGGGTTTTGGGTTTTGGGGTGAGTCCATGTCCTAGGATATGCTGTATACTGGCGCCTCAGGTTACCGAACTACTCTTATAGAACGTAGCAATATACTCTTGATAGAGTAGATGGTATCTACATGAAGGCCGAATAAGTACACGCCGAAAGGGCGGCCAGATTCTTATGTTGCGATAAGTTGCAAAGTTAAAGTTTGTGAAATTGGAGACTGAGGGCCCGACGCGCTACGGAAGCGAATAATGAGCTGGGCGTCAGACATCGAAGCTGTCGTCAGAGTGCTTACGCACCCTGTACCTCCAGAAGCCGTCTTAGACTGGACGGCTACAAACGGGCGAGAAGCCTCCACTGAATTTCACGCGCAGTAATTCCTCTTGATAAATAAGCTCGGCGTGGAAGACGCGTAAAGTTTACAAGATGGTTATTACGACCTCGACCTCGACCTCGTGAGATAAATCAAGTCAGAATGACTCGAAGTGGTGTATACCTTTATCAGGCCTGTGTTTGCGAGTACATCTCAAATCCGAAAGCGACGAGGAATCAAATCAAATCAAGAAGTTGGAGGCATAGGCGCCGAAAGAATATGGTGCAGTCAATAAATGTCTGAGTTCCTCAAGACAGTTCGCAAGTCGCCTGTGATCTTGATAATAAATATGGGGTGGATTCATCTTCTTGACAAAATTCGAAAATTCGTCAGCTAAGTAAGGATTCTGATAGAAAACGGAAATGCATTCATTTAGCTGGTAAGTAGTTTCGACTTTCTGACCGCTGTAGTGCATAACTGACGTGGGTGATGAAGGTGAGCGACCGGGGGGTGCCCTGAAAATTCCCCCTAGCCCATGTGGAGAAAGTCCCAACCACAGCAGCCAAATACTTCTTCCAGAGTCCATATTATTATAGATGATGCCTAACACGCTCGACCACGACGCCCAAGGTGATTGGTTAATTGACTGTAGAGAGCCATCTGGAATGTTGAGCCCACTGTACATCATCATCAGCTCGAAGAACGAGGAGATAGCTGATAGCTTGATTGCATCAACGTCCCGAACCTCAACCCATCCGTTCCAGGAACAAGAGAGATTATCAAGGGTTCGTTGCCGAAATAAGGATGGGCGAGGAGTTACAGATTGGGGCGAGTGGAGTGGGAGTACCACGGTGATGGGTGGGTTCGTGGACTCGAAGCAGCTTGTTCAGGATGCGTTTGCGTGAAACTTCGGATCGAGGATATGTATGTTATCGAACACATGGTCTGCCCCCTGAACGCCTTTGATGATTTGTTGAATCAAGTTGATAGATCCTGGACCCGAGCGAACAAGCATAGTGGCAGAGATGCGTCCAAGAATAATGACAAAAGAATTGACGCTACAGGGACGCGACAAGGCGGTAACTGCCTTAGACTAGGCACGAACAACGGGGCTGAGCGGGGTCGGGGTGGCGGTGGTTGTATTTTAATAAAGGTTCGCACTGCCTAATCCGTTCCCACGGGTCGTTTAAACCAATCCAATTCGAAAATGACGACGATGAACAGCAATCTCAATCTGCGGGACTACGTGCTCGCGGCGCTCGCTGCCGTGCCCGGCACCCGCGAATTCCACCTGCACGTTCTCGTCTCGTCCCCCCGAAAAGCGAGCGGGAACCTGTTTCCCTTTGCCAAGCCGCGGCCGCCCCGCGTGTACGTGCAGGACATACTGCTGCTGCTTTCAGAGCAGGCGACGCCCGATGCGGCGCGGGTCATCGTGTCTGCGGTGGAGGCGAATGTGTACCATATACCGACGACGTCGTGTGTGGTGTTTTATGTGAGCAAGGTGGACTCGACGGGACAGGGCATGCCCGGTGCGCCTTCGCCGACGGGGACGCTGGTGCAGGCGTTGATCAGATTTTACGTGGACCCGGCGACGCGGCCTATGGAGGCTGAACACATGTGGGTGCAGCTATTTGCGCGGGCGCAAGGGCAGTACCTGTTCCCCAACTCGAATGAATGGAGTGGCAAGAAGCCGCTGAGCGACACGAAACTGTGCGGATGGTGGAAGAAGCTCTTGACGCGTGTTGGGGAGGAGGTTTCAAAGACGGAAGGGGTGAAGACGAAAATGTATTATATTCTACCTGGCTACAACAAAACTGAAGCTGAACATGCGCTGCGACTGGCGGCGCCTACGGGACAACAACAACAAGCAGAAGAAGAAACTAGAGTAGAATGGACGTATGGACACCCGTACTCGCAGACTGAGATACCACTACCCTGCCCAGCGGACACGAGCGAGGAGAAGATCAAGAACCTAGGACATTTCATTCCATCGTTTGAGGATGATCCCAAGTCGCGATTCATGGACGAAATAGCGTATACGACTGATGGGGAGATCAAGTCACCGGTGCGGAAACGGGCACGGACTATGAATGGAGAAGGGAGAGATGGGATCAAGCAATCCACGAATAGCACGAACAGCACGACAGAAGATGCGAAACCACTGGGGAGCTTGGCAAAGTGAGCGTGGACGAGTTTTGGGAGAGGATGTCGTTCCGACAGGAGTGTGTTGCAGGTGCGGTGACTGGGTTCTTTACGGTGATTGTGTCTGCTTGCGGGGCTCAAAAGGTTGGACTTGGGGCATCACGGGGCCAAGTGTCGTCGCAGCTGAAGAAACGAGGTGATGACCACGCTTCTCACGGGTGTCGAGTTTTCGAATGTTGAGCGTGCGGTGAAAGGGACAGAAACGGTGGAAAGTGCGATCAGGGGACTGTGTGAGGGAATTACCAATGATGGAACAAGAGAGAGAGAGCGGACTACCAATGTTGGAACAAGAGAGGGGGCTACTCTGTTGGAACGACCACGGACACCGCCTAGGAGAAGAATAATGCAGGACAACTCGCCCAACCCATTCCCCGAACCGGTTGCGTCATTGGACACTTATCTGAGTGATATTTACGGAACTGTTTCGACCCGAAATGCGCTAGCGGCTGGGGACCCGCAAAGCAGTGAGGGAGCTGTGACAGTGCTAAAGGTGCGTCGGAAAAAGAAAGCGATAGCACAGCATGTGTAATGTATTTTTGTATATATTGTATGTAAATGGAAAAAGTACAAGGCAGGCACTTGTTTGATCGAGGTGAAATTTAATTAAGGACCACGGTTGCCAGGTCTCTCAGTGTCCCCCTCCATGTCCAGCACTGTCAACTCCCTGCCCTCTTTCGCACAGGCTTTTAGCAACCATTCGCTCAGTGGTATATCACCTAACAATGCCCTCCCTCCAATCATAATGCATCACGGCAAGAAACGACTAAACGATGACGAGTAATTCAACATCTTTTTCTCCTTCTTTCTTTTTGTTCACTTTTCAAACAGGGTTCGCGTCAAAGACGAGTCGCCCCCTCCAGACTCGGATGCCGCTCCCCCGCCCTCCAGTACTATGCCGTCACCCCTCAAAAAGCGCAGGGTAACGGTCAGTGGCGGCGCGCCACATCCCCTCCACATCGACGTGCGCCCTCCCTCGGATCAGGCATCTTCTACCCCCATATCGCCTGTCGTCATGGGCTTTACCATTCAGCGCGACAACCCGGAGGCTATCGAGCAAGTCCGCTCAATGATCTCTTTGAAGCAGAAACAAAAGGCTCTCATTGAGGAACGCAGGGGCAGCGCCGCCGGCATCATGTCCCCTACTACTAACAATCCGCCCCCAAACCCTCTTGACGACCAGCGCTCCTCTAGTCAACAGTCTGCCTCACGGATACGACGCAGTCCAAACAACGCGACTCGGAGAGCCCCGCAGCGGCCTCCTAGTCCTCAACCAACTCCTATGCAAATTCAACAGCAGCAGGCTATCTTGCAGCAGCAGCAGCAGCAGCAGCAACAACAACAACACCAACAGCAGCAGCAGCAACAACAACTCCTCCACCACCAACAGCAGCAGCAGCAACAACAACAACCACCGCATTCTCTTCCCCCACCTCCGATCAGCTTCGCCCGGCGCCGCGCCGCTCTCATGGGAGGTAAAAAGAAGCCTGCAGATATCGTTATCAGTCCGAGGGAGGCTCACACCCGAGACCAACTACAACCTTCGATTCAAAGCGCCCCGCCTATCCCGCAAGCAGGAGGCCAGAACTCTTTCTATTCGGGGCGCTTTCAGATGGCACTCCCCGTTTACCCAATATCATCGGAGGAGGCGACAATCTCCGTCGCGTTGCAGGGAATGTTCCTCCTACTCCCACGAGGCTTTCATTGCAGCAGCAGCACTCAAATCCTTCTTCCCTCGTTCAGAATCGCTCCCCACCCGCGCCTTCCGTCCCCATTTCCTCCACCCTCGTTCCACCCACACCCACTTCTCTCCACCGCCCGGGCTATCAGGGTGACAAGGCTGCGTTTTTGGCTCCCTTTGAGTTCTTCTATGAGGCGCTCAACGACTCGAAGCAGCTTAAATCATGGCTCTCGGAACAGCTGCAAAAATCAAATTCCCTCATGCAGAGTCTTGCGCAACAACAGGATCGTATTAACGACACGGTAGACAGCCTTGTGGAGAAGCGGGTGTCTGGCATCAAGTCCGAGATGGCGGCGTTGCGCCGTCGCGTGGAGGACCTTGAAGTCGCACTTCGATCGTCGTCAACAAGGAGGGAGAACATGGACCAGCACCCCTCCATACACAAAAACGGCGTCCCGGAGCCATATACTTTCCCCCCCTGTTTCGTCTGCGGAGCCGTCTTCTTCGCGGCTGAGACTGGAGAGGCCCGAGCTTACCAGGAGACTTTCCTCTCCTGGATGGGCCCAACAACAGCAGCAGCATAACTCGGGTGCCTCCGAGAATGGAGGCCAGCGCGGGACATCGCCCGTCCCGTCGTTTGACGCCCGCAAGATATCGACGAGTGTCAGTCGACATGAACAACAGCAACTGCCCCCACCGCCCCACTCGGGGGTAGCGCTTCTGGCGCGGCAGCCTCTTCTTCTAATTCTGCTGGGCCTGGGGCTTCGACGCCGCGCGGCGCTCGGCGCTAGCGGGAGCGGTGGTGCGGGATCCAGTATGCGATCGCCCCCACCGATATATCGAGATGGACCGGCGCCGCCGAAGCATCTTGTGCATCCACCGACGCCGCCGTCGCGGGAAAGGGAAAGGGAAAGGGAGAGAGAGGGGAGCAATGGTATCAGGCCTCCGCCTTTGAGTCGCCAGGGTTCGTCGCATTCGTCGGGCATCCCGTTGCCTATGGTTGTTGTTAGTGGGGAGAGAGATAAAGAGCGGGACAGAGACAGGGACAGGGACAGAGACAGAGAAACTCAGACGCGACGAGCAGGCAGTCGGCGTAATTCCGTCGTCATGTCGGCTCCTGATGAAGAGAGGGACAGCTAAGTTCAGAGGCGAAATGTTCGTTTGATAAACCAAATGCCGCAAAGTTGAAAGTTGATATACGACCATTTGTCTTCTCTTTTCCTCTTACTCTTCTCCCTGTTTTTTTTTTTGGCACTATACAATGTCTTTCCTCTCCTTTTCCATCGTCGAATTTTGTTTTCGCTATTCGCTTTCGGGATTGTTTCCGCTCTCCTACATACTCGCTTACTTTCTGTCTCCTTTCTTTCTTTTGTTTACCTATTCGACTTCCCTCACTCCCTCCCTTCGTCGTCTGACGCGCCTTTTTCTTTCTTGCTCCGACTCTTCCTGCTTCCAAATTCTCCGGCCTCCCCACTTCCTTTTCCTCTTCCTTCTACGACGATAACTTTTTTTGTTGATCACATCTTGGACGATGTAATATCATTTAGTCTCAAAAATCCGACTCGCCGTGTTTCTCTTTCCCCTTTGGACGCTCCTCCTCGCCTATTCGACTTTCTCATTTCTACCGTTCGGCCTCTTTACATGTTCTCCCTCTTTACTTACCTTGTTCTTTTCTTTTCATCTACTTTCGTTACCTCCTTCTGCAACGTCAACGTCAACTCTTCGTCTCCGGATTATTTCTTTTGCTTTTTGGTATACCTGCGCATGATGGATGATTATCTACGTCCTTGCATAGTGATTTCTTTCACAAACTTGCCTTGCTTTCTGCTTGTACCCTACCCTACGATCTTATATACGTAGGGAGAGCGAAACCCAACCACATTCTCGCATTCGCTGTTATTTTCATTCTTTCATGTTTCCACTGATCTTATGTCTTTTTCCAATTCATTCAGCCCAATGTCTTAACGATCCCACTCCTTTCTGTTCTAATCTCCTTGACCATTTTCAACTCGTTGACTTTTTAACCCTCGGTCTTGAGATTCTTACAACCCTCAGTCTTTCGTTGAATGGTTTTTGTTTGCACTGCGTACCGTCGTATTAGTGGTTTTTCCTTCTCTTAATACCCATTAAGCTACAGGACCTTCTATCTGTCCAGTGACTGAGTCTTTTCTTCTTTCCTTCTGCTCAAGTTTCAAAGTTTTTATTGTAAATTTCAAGTTGTTTATGAAATTGTCTATGCCTTTACGAGGATGCATTCACTTCCCTCTTCCCCCTCTCTTCTTCGTCTTCGTCATTCGAACGGACCCATTCGTACATCGCTTTATCTACCTCCCTTCGACTGACACCCCTGTCACTTAGGCGTCCCGACGCTACCCCTCTAATCTTCCCCGCATTTACGAAACAATCGCGGCTGGCTACCCCATGCCACTCGAGATTCAATTCGAGAAGCTGGTGTCGTGTTCTAGGTCTGACTCGGATACTTCACGTCGTGCAACTCTTCGCTTTCTCTTTCCCCCCTCATTTACTTCCTTACATACATATGTAAATTCCTTTTGAATACCCATCGATACCCCACCCTGGACACACCCAATATGATTTTTTCTTGTCTTTCTTGCTTCTCTGTCATTTGCTTTGTGAGTAGCGAATAGGTGTGCAAGAGATAGGGGTTCAGGGGTTAGGCTGGGGTTGATCGAAATAGACGTGATACTCGGGACCGGAATTCGGAGGTTCCTAATCGACGGCCGACCCAAAGAGCGAATCGCCTATTTTGACTTGGTTTGTCA
The DNA here is from genome assembly GCA_023853785.1 of Psilocybe azurescens. Classification (NCBI taxonomy): domain Eukaryota; kingdom Fungi; phylum Basidiomycota; class Agaricomycetes; order Agaricales; family Agrocybaceae; genus Psilocybe; species Psilocybe azurescens. The sequence continues at coordinate 58,489 of JAJIRX010000568.1, forward strand.
ACCGGTTGGGATTTTTGAGGGCTTACGCTGACTACATACATACTGCTACAACTCTGCTAGATCAACGTTACGTAGCGCTCAAGCTGGTTACCCAGTGCCATCATCGACTCTTCTGACTCCTACAGCCTAGACCTGGACTGCTCTTTGCATGATCTTTCTTGTAATCTAACATTAAATCTTCGATGCTCTACTCGACAATGCCACGGCCTTGCACAGTGATGGCTACTTGTCTGCGATCTACTACGGGCAGGGCGTTTGTTACGCATCAGCTTCGAAGGAGTCTCGTATCGGGTGCTTCGAGTTCTCTGCTTGCGGAATATTCTGCCACTGCCACTACGCGGTCAACTGGTGCTTTTGGTCAACGACAATTACAACAAGCTGGTGATCAGGGTTCGAGGCCATTCAACACGAAAGGCGCAAGAACGAGCCCGAGCTCCCATACAAGCACGGACGCCACAGATCTGCCGTTTTTGCTCTATACAGGGCGAACGCCGAACGGGCGCAAGACGTCTATTTACCTTGAAGAGCTCAAAGCTGCTTATGGAGTTGCTTACCAGTGCGTTGCTTTTGCCCGGTCCTTGCGTTCCTCCAATAACTTATCCTCTAAACACGCTTTACTCTGTATTTAATCCCGCTCAAATCCCATGTATTTCCTACTTGTTACTACTGCCATGGTCACTTGACGTATATAAATCTAACCGCCGGCTCACTCTGCGTATATTGATGCCTCATTTTCGTTCTGTTTCTGTGGTCGTGTGCCAATTGGCTGCTGGAACACAGCGTGCAAGCTATTGACATATCAACGGGCGTGCAAAAGGAACCGTGGTTTCTCGAGATGAACCCCAACGGGCGTATTCCTGTCTTGGTGGACAGAGTGCGTCAGGGTTTCGTCGTTTTTGAGACGGCTGCCATTCTGCTCTACCTCGCGCAGCGGTGTGATACTCGGTTCAAGTTCTGGTTCGATCCTGTGCGCGAGCCGCAAGAGTACAGTGTGATGCTGCAGTGGATTTTTTGGGCGGTGAGTTCATCTCCTCTCTTACGTACCCGGCTTGTGTTTTGAGTAGGTTTTGAATTTATTTATTTATTTCTAGCACGGTGGATTGGGTCCTATGCAAGGACAGTGTGAGTATGCTTGAGCTCCAAACGTTTTTTTTCTGTCGCTGATTGTTATTTCTTGCTTCTCCTGTGCTCAGCGAACCATTTCCAGAGATTTGCTCCCGAGGACATACCATACGCAAAGAAACGTAGGCCCACTATTGCTCTTCTCTGTCCACCTCTATCCGCTTAATACCCGCCAATTGGACGCGTTTTCTGCAGGATACCTGGACGAGACTGAACGGCTTTATGGTGTCATGCAGCTACGTCTCGCTGGACGCGACTTTTTGGCTGGTTCAGGCAAAGGCAAGTACTCACTGGCTGACATCAATGCCTTCCCATGGTAAGTCCGCAGGCTTTTATTAGAGACGGTGTACCTGATACATACAATGCACTGGATGTTATAGGGTGGCGGGACACTCATTCTCCGGAGTGGAGAGCTTGGAGAAGTGGCCTGGCTTGAATGTAAGTACTTTGGTTTTTCTTCCCAACCCACCTTCCCGACTCCTCCCGACTCCCCGTGTTATTCTGCCATATATTTGGAATTGAGTTGACTGATGGTGGGGTGTGAGTAGGCGTGGTTCCAACGTATTTCTGGACGTGAGGAAGTACAGAGAGGACTTGCCATCCCTGCCTGAATGGGTATTATGTTTTGTTTTGGTGGTGGATCAGGGCGTATATATGAAGTTCTAGACCTTGCTCTTCCGAATCTCAGAAACGAGTGGTTCACCAACTCCTCTTAAATAAGACGCTGGTGCGGTTTGGTTCACCAAAGATCTCCTTTTACTTGTTGTTCAATGATGTTTTACTCGGAAATCTGTGCCAATTCGGGGAGGATATTTGGTGAATATTTGCGTGATGCATGTAAATATATTAGCCTGTCCCGAGTAGGCACTATTGAGCACAGAGGAGTGAAAATCTATACATGCCAACGAGCTTTGCAGAAAGTGACCAGTCTGTGTAGGGACTGAACGAGTCCCCTATTGGTGTTTGGTTGTTAGCTCCGTGATGGTATTTTCGATCGCTGCCATTTTGGGCAGGCGCGGGACGTGGGAAACATTGCGAAGGTTTTTGCTCGTACTCGACGTCAACCACTTCAGAGGCCCTGGACGTTGAGCTCCCCATATTCTTGATGCATTCAACACGTATTCTCGCATTTACATCTAATGCTGTTCGTCACTATGCTCCAAAGTACCCTCGGCCAAGACCTGGAACATCAGAACGACCAGCATATCACGCAAAGGACCCTCTCATTAACAACCCAAACGCTGTCGTGACCAACTTGGAAGACGATAACTTGACTTTCATTCATCGACCACCACCGACTGCTCCTTCACCGTTCTCGCTCACTATTGCCCCTGCTTCACCTCTTCTTCGTCCGCCTACGATACCTTACGAGGGCCCTCTGCCCCCACTTACCCGCACTCCTCCGGCTAACCCGCATCCCCGACTATCTGATGAAAAGCTAGAAAAGCTACGTGCTTTGAGATACTCGGATCCTACTACATATACTCGGAAAAAGCTAGCAAGGATGTTTAAATGCACGCAGTCGTTCGTGGGCCAGGTCGCCGCTTTGAAGAAACCCGAACGGAAACGAGTTCTCAAAATACGCGACGAGAAACACGAAGTAGCACGACAACAATGGAGCGAACGACATTCAATTGTCAAGGCCATCAGCAAAAAACGACGTGAACTGTGGTGATTTGGATCGACCTTTGTGCTGGCTCGTCAAGGGGATCGAGGTGGGTTCAGTCGCATTTACTGGATGGATATAGACTGAATGGGTGCCCATTAGCACTTCTTGTGTGAAATGGAGTCAGTTTCCGACTCCCAAGACGACAGAGTGGACAGAGTATTCCTGTTGGATTGGGATCCCGTGATTGATCGGCGGAAGGCCGTTACTAGAAATGGGAATCTGTATTTGAGTGTTCCTCTTCGTTCCGCTTCTTTCGTCTCTCCTCAGACAAACCACTTCATTTTATTCCCGGTTTCATGCATCTCGGCACATTCACATGCACCACAAATAAGATCCATTCGCAGCCAGTTTATATTATTTCTCCTTTTACTACAAATTCTATTTATTGGCCAGACCTGCATGTATAAATACCGACAGGAGTCAACCTTTGTTTCCGTAAACCATCATCATGTCTGCCTTTCCTTTGAGTTCCATGTCGTCTGCTGCTGCTCGTATCCCTCCTTACTTCCTCAACACTGACCATCGTCAGCGTGTTTTGACCCAACTCCGTGGCAAGCACAACGGCCTCGAAAAGTACATCTACCTTAATGGACTCAAGGAACGCGACCCCAACCTCTTCTATGAGGTTTTGCTGGGGAACATGCTCGAGGTTATCCCCATCCTGTATACTCCCAACCGTAAGATCCACATATCGAGTCCTTGTTTTTGCACGCTGGTCCTAATTGGCGTGGACCCCCTAGGTCGGTGATGCATGTTCGAATTATTCGCACATCTGGCGTCGTCCGGAGGGCTTGTATATTAGCATTGAAAACAGAGGTCATATCAAACAGGTTCTCCGATCGTGGCCTAGTGGGCAAGCCGCCAGGATCGCGGTGGTCACAGACGGTGAGCTCAATACCCGGGTCTTATTTAAAATTGTGCCTCATCCGACCTTCATGGACCCGACAGGCTCTCGCATTCTAGGTCTCGGTGACCTTGGTGCTAATGGGCTTCCAATTGCCATTGGTAAATTGTAAGAATGAGATTTGACGATGCCACAATCTATTTCAAACAAATGTTGATCTCGTATTTAGGGATCTCTATATTGGCGGCGCCGGCATCAAGCCTACCACCACCGTGCCTATTTGCCTTGACTTGGGGACAAACACAGAAAAATACCTCACCGACCCGCTGTACCTTGGTGTTCGTCGGAAGAGACCCGACACGGAGGAGGTGCGCTTGTTACATCCCGCTTGTGTTAATAACATGTTTCAATTTTTCATGTCAGATGGATGAATTCATGAACGAGTTCATGGAAGCGATGAAAGAAGTTTTCCCCACCTTGTTGTACAGTTTGAGGATTTCTCAACCGACAATGCGTTCCGGTACTTGGATATGTTTAGAGACAAATATCGCGTTTTCAATGATGATGTACGTGCCATTTTTAGTTACTCCCCGTGGGTTCTATTCTGACAGTGTTCACACAGATTCAAGGCACAGGTTTGTTTTTGAACACCGCTTAAACACTGCATAATCCGGAGCGTTAATTTACGGATCTTGAAGGTTCTGTCGTGCTCTCGGGTTTCCTGAATGCTGCTCGCCTTGCCTCTAGCGCTGCCGGCACTCCCCTTTTGGACCAAAGAGTTCTCTTCTTCGGAGCCGGGTCAGCTGGTATTGGTGTAGCTAAACAGCTCACCTCTTTCTTCACTCTCCAGGGACTGAGCGAGGAAGAAGCTAAGAGCCGCATCTATGTTGGTGATGCCTCGGTCTTCCCTGCAAACATTTCTGATGATGTTGCAATTCTTAGACCGTCGATTCTAAAGGCCTGATCACCGCAGATAGGAAAGGTTTGCAAGAGCATAAGAAATGTACGTCTTCTTATTGAACCACTAATATCAATCACCCAATAATATCTCTCTTAAGACTTTGCTCGTACCGATTACCAGGGCCCTCCCTTGACCTCCCTCATCGACATCATCGAATATGTCAAGCCCACTGCCCTCCTTGGTCTCAGTACTATCCAGGTAATCTTTCAAGGTCACTTGTCTAGAACTTAGCTGACCGGACTGCCGTTTAGAACGCATTCACTGAAGAAGTGGTCCGTTTGATGGCCAACCTTAACACTCGTCCTATCATCTTCCCTCTGTCAAACCCCGTTTCTCTTTGCGAACTTGAGTACCAAGATGCTATCCGCTGGTGAGTTTGAAACATAATTTTCTGTAGAGGTTTTGTGCTCAATAGTATGTTCCCAGGACAAATGGATCTGTCGTCTTTGCGTCTGGAAGCCCTTACAAGCCTGTAGAATTCGAAGGCACTATCTACGAACCTGGTCAGGGGAACAACATGTACATCTTCCCTGGCATCGGAATGGGAGCCATCCTATCCAAATCGAAGCACATAACCGATTCCATGGTAGAACAGGCTGCCATTGCTCTGGCAGGATCCCTTACCGTCGAAGAAACGAAGGCCGGAGCTGGTCTATCCTCGTCTTACACGCATCCGCGATATCAGTGCCCAGATTGCACTTGCAGTCATTCGTGCTGCAGAAAAGGACGTAAGTCCACTGATAACTATCCACAGTCGTTCAGTTGCTAATAATTGTATTCTTTAAGAACGTTGACGAAAATGCTCTTTTCCGAAACCTTTCCGACGATGCTCTCCTTGAGTACATCAAGGCCAAGCAGTGGCAACCGACCAACACACATTCCATCCCTCGCCTGTAATTTTGATACTTTTGATACTTCATTTGTAACAAGTTTTCGTTTCGCTGTGCTATGTATTAATATAACGACATTGACTGGTATATATAGATAATAATTCACAAGATTTGAACTACCTAGACCGTCTGTATTTACCAGTCTCTCATGCATCTATTTTGGCATCAATCTCAATGGTTTTATTTGAGAAATGGCTATGATCTGTATCCAATTTCCACTGCAAGATTGAGAAACGGTGATTGACGCCTTTCAGAGTCGGAAGACACGCCGAACCGCCACACCCTCCGGTCAGTGGCATGGGATACAAATATACCACCTCCTTCACCCGAGAGTGAAGTAGAGCCATACTGCACATTATGCATGGCTCATGGGTGATGAAAAAGGTGTGGTCAGTGAGTAGGTAGTTCGTTCCGTTCTGAGATTCTCCCTGAGCAGACGGAGAACCAGCTAAATCAGTCTGTGGTGCATCGATTCGAGAGTCGGCCTGAGATGCGCGATAATCTGCCATTTTTCGGATAGCGTTCGTGGACGAGTGTCGAAGTGGGTGGTGAGTCGATCGCCGCGTGTCGGAGGCAAGGAACGTTAAGGAGGAAGATTGGGCTTCCGTATTGTCTTGCAAAACATAAGGGGTCGGAATATGGGCCGCGATGGGCCACTGATGGTCGTGGTTAGATCTTCTCTACTACCAGATAGCATTCCGGATTTGTACGAACGTCGTCATTTTCGGACTGGGCCTCAATTGCAGTTTCGACGGCCCTTTTCATAGCATCCCATGCCCATCTCAATTTTCGCCGTGTCCAGGGCTCTGGCTCGTCCTTTCGGCGGGGGTGTACATTGTAGGCCATAGTGCAGATTTTAGATTCAGAGATGGGAGTGTGAGTGCGGAGGAAATCGGGACGGGAAGTAAATAAGGGTCAGGGAGATCCAGGTCCTCTGGTAATTGCGGAGGTCCCGATGCCGTGCTTAAGAGGAGACTGGTGGCTCCTCTATCTTTTCGGATGCGTTTAAGATGTCCCAATTCGGGACCTTCGAGGCCAGCCTGTTTGAGCCATCTTCGATACTAAATTAGAAAGATTTTCATTGCCTCTCGAAACACTGATACGCACTTCAGAAGGGTTGTTATCAGCCGCGGATCTGCAACGTCCACGACCCATGCTTGCACTGATATTTTGGAGAAGATATTATATTTATTGCGAAGACGATAGTGATATTGATACCCACTGGTTCGAATAGTATGCACTTCCTCTTCCTCTGGTGGCAGCTTGAATCTAATGAACGGAAGATCTTCCTCAGGTATAATTTCTTCTGGATCGCCCTCGACGTAAGGGTTCATTATGTTAGATCCATCGCCATCTTCAACCGCGGATAGTCCGGCCCAACCATCATCAAGATCCTCTTGCTTGTACGAGAGGAGTTTACGGGCAGGAGAGAACCAGAGATTTTGGTCATAAAAGATGCAAAGTTTCTCTCCTGCTTCTATATCGCGCGAGGCGACATATTTGATAGAGTCCGTCTTTATGTCGCGCGTGTAGGACACGTTGGGAGGGTCAGAGTGGTTGAAAAGAGACCCTAAAAAATAAGGGATCTCGTTAGGATGCAGATGTCGATGATGATGATCAGACGCACCGAGTCCCAGGGCCAACGCCATTCGACCCTCTGTCCATATAAATGTGTAATGGTCAAGTAGGGTATGCTTTCCTGGTTAAATGTAAGTAAGGGAAGGAAATTCTAAAGACTCAGAAACTCACCATGCTCTTCATATTCGTCTTTCGAGAAAAGCAGAACTGGGCTAACTTCTATGATCGTGTTTCTGGGTATAAACACGAGAGGCTACCAATGAGCTATTGTGTGACTGAATTCGACCAATGAGAGGAAGAAAACTGACCATAGACTCCTCTACATCTATCGGTAGTGCTTTTTATCACGCATCCTACTGGGTTGAGATGCTCAAGGACAGCCAATGAAGTCGCCTCTGGGTGCATGAGGAATGTTGTGATTGAAGCAGGCCACGACTGGTCTATCGAATAGGAAGGTGTTCGGATCAAGCGGGCCGCGGTATATTGAAAGTTGCTGTCGAGTCGAACACGTCGTCACTGATTCCTTCAACCACACCAAGTCACTGACCGTCTTTCTTCAAGCACCGTCCTTGGATGGCCACTTAAGTTCTCTTACATCCCTCTTCTACATTCATCATGCCAGTAGTTAGGCCACGTCCTTTGTCGCGGGTTCTTCTATTCAGTTTAGTGCCAGTCGCCTCTTGGTTCATCCTGCGGCCTCTACTAGAACCACTTCCGTCAATTCCTGCGCTCTACTCATCAATTGGATTCTCCATTTTTGCGTTTTTGGCGACTATATACCTTGTTCCGGCTTTAGGACCAACTTTCATTAAGGCTAGATTAAGCGGGCGGGACTTGCTGAAGGTTTACGACAGTAAAATACCCAGAGAAGAAACCCTTATGTGCGTAGATTTGTTTATACATAATCAAAATGAGAACGAGTTACCAGCCGTCAAAGTGTAGACCAGAAAGCCTTGGCCTTGTTTGCGCATCAATCTATATCCTCTCGTTGATTCTATTCATCCCATTCGCCTTTACAACACCCATTTTAGAGCAGATAAATGGAAAGAAGCCCCAACAAGGTATCACGGTGGTAGAGTTTCCACATTACCAGGTTTGACCTTACATATGTGCTTTCTTGTTCTCCAGTAAGCTCATCTAGTAACAGCTCTCCGTATATTTATCGTCTCTTCTCTCACTCTTGGTAGCAACAATTCTTGGATTTCTCGACGATGTTTTCGACATCCGCTGGCGGCATAAACTACCGATTCCCATAATCGCATCCATTCCATTATTGATGGTGTACTATGCGGAACATGGCAACACCAACGTCGTTGTACCGCTACCTTTACGATTCATTTTCGGAACTTTGATAAATTTAGGTGAGTTTCTGGTTGTTTGCGTCAATGTCAAGGCTGAGATTTTCTTTAGGACCACTTTATTATGTATATATGTCTCTGCTATCAACTTTCTCGACGAACAGCATAAATATACTCGCGGGAATCAATGGTTCCGAGACTAGCCAGGCCCTCATTATCGCCCTTTCGGTTATTCTCAATGACCTACTTTATCTACCGTGGCCTATTGGATTCCGGATACCGCTGCACTTGCTAGGAAATCACACCGAGCTAGAATTTGGCGGCGTTTGGAGTGCAGGAATGGCACACGGAAGCCGCGAGCTTGTTGAAAGACATCTATTTAGCCTGTATTTTATGTTACCATTGGTGGCCGTATGCGTGGGTTTTTATATCACAACTGGTATGTTCCCATTCCCCAAATCTATGCAGTGTCGTCCTCACGTCCTCAATTGCAGGTATCCAGCGCGCGCATTTCCTGGCGATACTTTATGTTATGTGACTGGAATGGCTTTCGCAGTTGTTGGAATTCAAGCACATTTCTCGAAGACGCTTTTACTGTTTTTTATTCCACAGATATTTAACTTCCTTCTGTCATGTCCGCAATTATTTGGACTTGTTCCTTGCCCTCGGCATAGGGTACCGAGGTTGGCCTATTGCATTATTAAACGGCAGCTTAGCGCTTATATATGTCCATTCTGGCCTCTTGTAGATTTGACGCAGACACAAATCTGTTGCATCCTTCAAAGGCATCGGAGATACAGTTCCCCAAACCACCTACGAAGCTGACAACAATCGTTCTTCATACTTTGTCTCTATTGGGACTTACCGAGTTGGTGAAGGATCCGAACACGGGCGTAATTACGAATTCTACGAATCTCACAATACTGAACGTTTTCCTACTTCGCTTCGGGCCGATGAATGAAAAGCGTCTAGTACAAGTCCTGATTTGTTCGCAGGTGTGTATTTATATCACTACTGTGAATTGCGTGGGGTCGCTGAATCCCGCCTTTCAGATAGCCGGAAGCCTGCTCGCGTTCTTCATTAGATACGGACTTGCGGGGCTCATATATGACGGAGACAGAAGGTGAAAGTTGAGATCAAAAAGTAATAACGGCAACGATGAACGAATGCAGAACGTGTTTTTGACATAGAAGTCCTGAAATAATCTGAAATAAACTGTCGAATGTGAAATTCTTTTACGTAGGTGATCGGCGCATCGAGTGACGGTTACATAACTTATACCCTAATCAGACGCATTCCACACCAGCCCACACTGGGAGCTATCCCACATGGGCCTCGGCCCATTAACACGGAACAGGAGCACATCCGAATATCACGTCCTTGGCAGAGCGCTCGCAAACTGAAGGTCGAAAACCCGCTGAAAGCCCGCTTTCGCCCGTGTAGGCCCATGCTGAAAGAAAAATACCTTAGAAGGTTGTGCATCTAGCTCGAGATTTATGGAGTTAAAGCGTGCATACAGACGAACTTTTCGAGGAATCTTATCTGAAAGTTCGGAGAACACAAACCACGGGCTTAAGTACATCCATTACTTTACGCCGACGAAACAAGGGCTACCAAGGGTCTAGGAGAGATGGAGAGCCGACGGGTTTAAAATGTACGACCCCGCACGGCAAGCACCGAGTCATGGAACGGAATCACATGTTCCGCTCTCCCCACCGGCTATTGTCAGGAGTATTCAAGAAACGCGGGTGAATCAGACTCACTCTTATACACCAACTACTACCACCTCTCTTCATTCACATTCAAATTATTATCCACAATGGCCAGCGAGCAAGCCCGTTTCGCCGAAGAAGTTGCACAAGTTGAGCAATGGTGGAAGGTAGCTATTCTTCTTATGTTCTCCGCGTTTTCGTCGTCAATTGACCGGTACATTTTATCTAGAACCCTCGTTTCGCGCGAGTGACTCGCCCATACACTGCCGCCGACGTTGTCGCAAAGAGAGGAACTCTTCCTATCCAATATCCTTCCAATGTACTAGGCAAGAAGCTCTGGTCGGTGCTCAGCGAGCACGCTAAGCGGGGACGCCATCGCACACATACGGAGCGTAAGTGCGTTGTAACCTCCATCAATTGACATTTGCTAAAACAATTGCTCGCCAGTCTTGACCCTGTTCAGGTGACCCAGATGGCCAAAATATCTCGAAACCGTCTATGTATCTGGATGGCAATCATCAAGCACAGCGTCAAGCACAAACGAGCCTGGACCGGATCTGGCTGGTAAGGCTGCCCCACATTCGGATCATATACCTTGCTGATATGCTGTATCCTAGATTATCCATCAAACACCGTGCCCAATAAAGTTGAGCACCTGTTCATGGCTCAGCTCTTCCACGACCGAAAGCAGCGCGAAGCCCGGTCACGCCTATCTGAGGCGGAACGCGCCAAGACGCCCGTCGTCGACTACCTTCGACCAATCGTAGCTGATGCAGACACTGGTCACGGTGGATTGACTGCAGTCATGAAACTCACTAAAATGTTTGTCGAGAAGGGTGCAGCTGGTATTCACGTCGAAGACCAGGCTCCTGGAACTAAGAAATGCGGTCACATGGCCGGAAAGGTTTTGGTGCCCATTCAAGAACATATCAATCGTCTCGTTGCTATTCGTCTCCAATACGATATCATGGGTGTAGAGAATTTGGCCATTGCGAGAACTGACTCCGAAGCCGCCACTCTTATCACTTCCAATATCGACGCCAGAGACCATGCATTCATTCTCGGTTCGACAAACGCGTCCTTACGACCTTTGAACACCGTCATGGTGGAGGCAGAGTCACAGGGCAAGAATGGAGATCAACTTCAAGCCATCGAAGACCATTGGGTTGCTGCTGCTAACCTGCAGCTTTTCTCGACCACCCTTGCTAACGCCCTCAGCAAGCAAGGAGCAAACAAGAGCACGGTCGATCAATTTGTTTCCCGCGTCGCCGGTGTTTCTTACCCAGACGCAGTTGCCATTGCCCAGAAGGAGTTTAGCTTGAAGTCCGTGCCATTCTGGGATTGGGATAGCCCAAGAACCCGTGAAGGTTACTACCGCTATCAAGGCGGAACCCAATGTGCTATTCACCGAGCCATAGCTTTTGCTCCATACGCCGACTTGTTGTGGATGGAGACCAAGAAACCCATCTTATCGCAGGCCCGGGAATTCGCCAATGGTGTTCATGTTGCCCGCCCTGGTCACTGGCTGGCCTACAACTTGAGCCCTTCCTTCAACTGGGAAGCCGCTGGCCTCACAGACAATGACATGAAAGACTACGTGTGGGAATTGGGCAAGCTCGGATTCGTCTGGCAATTCATCACAGTGCGTCGAATAATGTAGTCGCTGATTCCTTTTGTCTGACTAAATGCCTGCATCTAGCTTGGTGGTCTTCATTCCAACGCCTACATTTCGGATGTGTTTGCACAAAACTTCGCCAAGACTGGTATGAAGGCCTATGTGGAACTCGTTCAGCGAAGAGAACGTGAAATTGGATGTGATGTTCTTACTCACCAAAAGGTATGTCAAAGGAGTGTACACATTCGAGAAGAAAGCATGCTAACTATCGTATGCAGTGGAGTGGCGCCGACTATGCGGACAACTTGATCAAGACCGTCACTGGCGGTGTTTCTTCGACGTCTGCAATGGGCGCTGGGGTCACAGAATCGCAATTCACTGCCAAGCTGTAGAGGGGCGTGGTTAATCAATTAGACAGACATTTGTAAAAGTATCCATTCGCACGCACACATTATCGAGCATTGCAATTTATTCTGGAAGTTTAAAGGAACCGATGCATTTTTTATGAACACAGTATTTACTCTTGGATTATAAGCTGTCGGATCCATAGATATCTCCGCATTTTTCTTGTCAAAGGTGGACGAACTTGAAGGAAAGTTAACGAACGCTGGACCGCGGTCGTCGCGCTGAATTTGGGCTAACGTGACGATCGGTCTTTGCCGACCATGCATTGTAGTACACTCCTCGAGTCTCCTGTTGCAATTAATCGCGCTTCAAACACCCCTTCATACTCTTGTCATGGACGCTACAGATCGCATTAGGGCTGCTTCTCAGTTTCTACTCCAATCACCACCTGGAGAAATCAACGACGTATTGAACGGTGCAGTTGAACCCCTTCGCTCTCGTGGATCTGGTATATTGACCATGAATGCAATATCAAGATATCCGTAACATTATATCGGATGATGAACTTTTGCAGGAAGGAATACAACCTGCTTTAAGAGAATATAATATCGAACAATTCACTGTTGTGGATGTTCCGGATACCAACCATCAAGTGTGTCTACATGCGAGTTCCGGCGCGCGTTCATTGACACGCTGATTACCAGTCAATCATCAGTGAAGCCGCTCGTGTTGGACCTTCACACTCTGAAAGCGAGGAGAGATTTCTGGATCCGAGGTCCAAGACGTCGTTTATATTTGATCATTTGAGTCTAGTGAGTGATCAACCACATAAGACTTTACCAAAAACCCATTCTCCACCTGAACTAGGAAGCCTCTGATCCCCAGCCTATCGAACCAGTCGAAGAGCATGAGCCATTTCGGTGGGTAATCTAGCTTAATTCGATATTTCTTCTCTAACTTGTCGTGCTCAAAAGCGCTGCCCTTGAAGCAGCTTCATTGAGCTATCTGAAGGCACACTTCACAGATGGTGTAGCCTCCGTATTTTCGCCCAAAGAGGGCACCAACCTCTTCGTACTCCAGTTGGTTGCTAATAAATATAACCCCACCAATTTCTGGTCAGTGTAGTTATGAATGACGCGCGTCACTTGTTTCCTGATTTTAAGGCAGGTCTGGGCGATGGCGATCAGAATACACGATTGACCTAACAACCAAGCAAGTGTCTGGAAGAATTCTCATCAATGTTCACTACTATGAACAAGGAAATGTACGTGGGCTCTTTGAGATGTGAATACTGATTGTCGGTGCGCTATATAACGATTATGCTAGGTGCAACTTGCCACGACCCACACAGTCTCGTTTGAGCTTCCTCCTGGAGCTGTCTCAACCCCTCCGAGTACCACTTCGTCCAAGATTCTTGCGTTGATTGAAGATGAAGAAGGAAAGTATCAAGTATCTCTGAACGAGACCTATCAAGACATGGGAGAAAAAACTTTCAAGGGTTTGAGACGGGCATTGCCTCTTACGCGCCAAAAATTAGATTGGGACAAGGTGAAAACGAAATTTGTTGACATTATTGTCAATCACTAACATTAATGACTCCAGGTGATGGGATACAAACTTGGAGCAGAATTATCAGGAAGCAAGAGCGTTCTTCCCAGTCCATGAGCGTTGTGGGGGTATAAGGTTGAAAGTGGTGTAACCAGACATTTAAACTCGAAAAAGTAGTGCCTCATTGCACATTGCTGTGAATACCAGGATTGCACCACAATAGCATATATTCCTGCTGGTTGTAACTCTTTTTATGGGCTTCGAACTCTTGATTGAGGTTTGGAAGTGAGAATTCAGTGAGATATAACTTCAACAGAGGATTACTCAGGGTCCGTGCACAAACATAACTCATCTGAATTTGTGCTTACATCATCCTACCAATTCTTTCCTCGACACTCACAACCAACTGATAGGATGAACTTTCCACCACCACCTCCAGGGTTTAGACCACCGCCGCCACCAGGTATGGCCACTCCTGTGAATGAAGCATCTGGGTCACGTCTCCCAGTTGAAGGTTTGTTATTTTTCCGTGTCTGTAACATCCTTACTGACTGGTGACAACATCCAGTCATTGCTCAAAAGTCGCAGAAATGGATTCAAATGCAGCGCAAAAGATACGGAGAGAAGAGGAAAGGTGGATATGTTGATATGGGAAAACAGGTGCGCCTGATTTAAAATTAAAGCTATTCTGTTCTGACATTTGCGTAGGACCTTCCTCCTGAGCATGTTCGCAAAATCATCAAGGATCATGGAGATATGAGCAATCGCAAGTTCAGAAACGACAAGCGAGTACATCTTGGTGCATTGAAATACGTCCCTCACGCCGTCATGAAACTTTTGGAAAACATTCCGTATCCTTGGGAGCAAGTGCGCGAAGTCCCCGTCTTGTACCATATCACTGGCGCAATTACCTTTGTCAACGAGATACCGCGCGTCATTGAACCAGTGTATCATGCTCAGTGGAGTACAATGTGGTTGGCCATGCGTAGGGAGAAAAGAGATCGAAGGCATTTCAAACGTATGCGTTTCCCACCATTCGATGACGAGGAGCCGCCTTTGGACTATGGCGACAACGTATTGGATGTGGACCCCCTTGAAGCCATTCAGTTAGATCTTGACCAAGAGGAAGATTCCGCCATCATAGATTGGTTTTATGATCCAAAGCCGCTCATTGACACGGCTTCGGTGAATGGCCCTTCTTATAAGTTCTGGTCGTTGTCGCTCCCTGTCATGGCTAATTTGTACCGACTGGGAAGGACACTTCTGTCTGATCAGGCCGACAAGAATGCCACTTACCTATTCGACAAGAATGCTTTCTTCACTGCAAAAGCGCTCAACATGGCGATTCCTGGTGGACCCAAGTTCGAACCTCTTTATCGCGATATGGATACCTTCGACGAAGACTGGAACGAATTCAACGACATCAATAAAGTCATCATTCGTCAGCAAATTCGTACCGAATACAAAGTCGCTTTCCCTCATTTGTACAACTCTCTCCCTCGTTCCGTTCGCATTTCTCCCTATCACTATCCTAAGAATGTCTACATCCGAACTGATGATCCTGACTTGCCCGCGTTTTATTTCGATCCTCTCATCAATCCTATCTCGCTGCGCGGACATGCCGCCAAGAATGCTCCTCTTATCTCACATGAAGACAGCATCTTTGGTCCCAATGATCGCGATGAAGATGATTTTGTTTTACCTGAACGCATCGAACCTTTCCTTGCCCATAGAGACCTCGAGAATGACTTGACTGCAGACGGTATAGCTCTCTGGTGGGCTCCGGAGCCATACGGACGGCGTTCTGGTCGTATGAGGAGAGCGCAAGATTTACCACTCGTCAAAAACTGGTACCTTGAGCACTGCCCTCCCGGCCAACCTGTCAAAGTTCGCGTGTCGTATCAAAAGCTGCTCAAATGCTTCGTTCTCAACGAGCTGAGAACACGGCCAGAAAAGGCCATGTCGAAGAAGAACCTCTTCCGTCAGCTCAAGGCCACCAAGTTCTTCCAGACGACAAAATTGGATTGGGTGGAAGCAGGTCTGCAGGTCTGCAGGCAAGGTTACAACATGCTCAACCTCTTGATTCATCGCAAGAACTTAAACTACCTTCACTTGGACTACAACATGAATTTGAAGCCCGTCAAAACCCTCACTACGAAGGAGCGCAAAAAGTCTCGTTTCGGAAACGCTTTCCATCTGTGCCGCGAGATTCTCCGTCTCACGAAACTCGTCGTCGATGCCCATGTTCAATTCCGCCTTGGAAATGTTGATGCTTTCCAGTTGGCGGACGCGCTTCAGTACATTTTCGCGCATATTGGTGCCTTGACGGGAATGTACCGCTACAAGTACAAGCTCATGCGACAGGTGCGAATGACGAAAGATCTCAAACATTTGATATACTATCGCTTCAACACTGGCCCTGTCGGTAAGGGTCCTGGTTGCGGATTCTGGGCGCCTGGATGGCGTGTGTGGTTGTTCTTTATGCGTGGGATTGTCCCTCTTTTGGAGAGGTGGTTGGGTAATTTGCTCGCTCGTCAGTTCGAAGGCAGGAACAGCAAGGGTTTTGCAAAGACGGTTACGAAGCAGCGTGTCGAGTCGCATTATGATCTCGAGTTGCGAGCAGCTGTAATGCACGATATCTTGGATATGATGCCCGAGTCCATCAAGCAAAACAAGTCGAAGACCATCTTGCAGCATCTTTCTGAGGCTTGGAGGTGTTGGAAAGCAAACATTCCCTGGAAGGTGCCTGGTATGCCCACTGCCATCGAGAACATCATCCTCCGATACATCAAAAGCAAAGCTGACTGGTGGTGCTCGGTGGCTCATTATAATCGTGAACGTATCCGTCGTGGTGCTACCGTCGACAAAGCTGTCGTCAAGAAGAACCTTGGCCGTTTGACTCGTTTATATCTCAAAGCCGAACAAGAGAGGCAACATGGATATCTGAAGGATGGTCCGTATATCAGCGCAGAAGAAGCTGTGGCCATCTATACGGCTACAGTTCATTGGCTTGAGAGTAGGAAGTTTGCTCCCATTCCCTTCCCGTACGTTTGCCTCTTTCAGCATATTAACAAAGTACTGACCTTACCATCATAGTCCTCTGTCTTACAAACACGACACCAAGCTGCTGGTTTTGGCTTTGGAAAAATTGAAGGAAGCTTACTCTGTCAAAGGTAAGATATCTATCCATGACGACCGATTCCTTTCAACCTTTGTTGATTACCGTAAAGGTCGCCTCAACCAGTCGCAACGTGAGGAACTGGCTCTCATCGAACAAGCATACGACAACCCTCACGAATGTAAGCATATCTTATGTGGATACAACAGCCATGTCTGATTACTCTACAGGTTTGTCTCGCATCAAGCGTCTCTTGCTTACGCAACGAGCATTCAAAGAATCTGGCATCGAGTTCTTCGACACGTATGACAAACTTATTCCGTGCTACGACATTGAACCAGTGGAAAAGATCACTGATGCCGTGAGTTCACCTTCACTCTTTTCGTCGGCTACCCATTCTAAAACAATTGTCTTCAGTATCTTGATCAATTTCTCTTCTTCGAGTAGGTATTTTTATCATACTTTTTTTTATCAATACTCAATTGTATTTGTAGAGCAGACAAACGTGGTCTATTCCCCGCATGGATCAAACCAGCCGTAAGTGCCTTCATTATTCTCAACACCACCCAAATTCTCAACAGGTTTGCAGGATACCGAGCCTCCCCGTTGCTCGTATACAAAGTAAGTTTGAATTGGATGACGTTGTTTATTCAGCTGATGGCATTCTTCAGTGGTGTCAAGGAATCAACAACTTGACTGATATCTGGGAAACCAGTGAAGGAGAGTGCAACGTGCTCATGGAGACTGTCCTTTCAAAGGTTTACGAAAAAATTGACCTCACACTCCTCAATCGACTGTTGCGACTGATCCTCGATCACAATTTGGCGGATTATATTACCGCGAAAAATAACACCAGTAAGTTCAACATCATTTGGAACCTAATTCAGTGCTGATGTTTTTGCTCTTAGCGCTCACTTACAAGGGTATTTGGTCTTATCCACATATTGTATCTCAATTCTAACTTTTTGCTCGTAGACATGGCGCATACCAATGCTTTTGGTTTGATCCGAGGTCTCCAATTCTCAGCTTTCGTTTTCCAATACTATGGGTTGGTTCTCGACTTGCTGATTCTTGGTTTACAACGTGCTAGTGAAATGGCCGGCCCTCCCCAGATGCCTAATAACTTCCTACAATATCGCGATTCTGCTACGGAGACCCGGCACCCCATTCGGTTGTACTCCCGTTACGTTGACCGCCTGCACATCTTGTTCAGGTTCACTGCTGACGAGGCACGTGATTTGATTCAGCGCTATCTTTCTGCCAATCCCGATCCCACCAACAATAATGTCATTGGCTACAACAATAAGCGATGCTGGCCTCGCGATTGTCGCATGAGACTTATCAAACATGATGTCAATCTTGGACGCGCTGTTTTCTGGAATATTAAGCAACGCCTTCCGCGGTCTTTGACGACCATCGAGTGGGAGGACACCTTCGTCAGTGTGTATTCTCAAAATAATCCTCAACTGCTGTTCTCTATGTGTGGGTTTGAAATCCGGATATTGCCAAAGATCAGGACCATGTCAGGAGAACAGTTTTCTTTGAAGGATGCAGTCTGGAATCTCACCAACGAGCAGTCGAAAGAGAGGACTGCACAGGCATTCCTCAGGGTCTCCGATGAAGGTATGGTATCAATCGATCGCCGTCATCTGTGTATTGCTAAGCCGTCTTTTCAGGCGTTCAACAGTTCAACAACCGTATCAGACAGGTCTTAATGAGCTCCGGCTCGACGACATTCTCGAAGATCGTCAACAAGTGGAACACTGCGCTTATCGGTCTTATGACATATTATCGTGAAGCGGTCATCCACACCAATGAACTTTTGGATTCATTGGTCAAGGCCGAGAATAAGATTCAGACTCGTGTCAAGATTGGCCTAAACAGTAAAATGCCATCGCGTTTCCCTCCTGTAGTATTTTACACTCCAAAAGGTAAGAAGATTTTTTTTACGACACTCTTTCAGGTTATTCATTTTGCATCACAGGAATTGGGTGGCCTTGGAATGTTGTCCATGGGCCATGTCTTGATTCCACAAAGTGATCTTCGCTGGTCAAAGCAGACGGACGTTGCAGGTGAGTTACTTGCATTCCCCTGCCAACCCAATCATGCTAAAACAATTCATAGTCACCCATTTCCGTGCCGGCATGACACACGAGGAGGATCAACTGATTCCTAACTTGTATCGTTACCTCCAGCCGTGGGAGGCCGAATTCCTGGATTCCGCCCGGGTTTGGTCTGAGTACTCCATGAAGAGAAAAGAAGCCAATGCTCAAAATCGTCGTCTTACTTTGGAGGACTTGGAAGACAGTTGGGACAGAGGTATCCCTCGTATCAATACCTTGTTTCAGAAGGATAGGCATACGTGAGTGTTGAAATGGAATTCAACAGTCAGAACCGCTAATCTAATTTTGTGTAGCCTTGCTTATGATCGCGGTTGGCGTGTACGCACAGACTGGAAACAGTACCAGTTGTTGAAGCAGTACGTCATTATCTACGGCCTTTCTTTTGCAGACCTGACAGTCGATTATTGTATCTTTAAATAGTAATCCGTTCTGGTGGACATCACAGCGTCATGACGGTAAATTGTGGCAACTGAACAATTACCGAGTCGACGTTATTGCTGCCCTGGGTGGTGTGGAAGGTATCCTTGAGCACACCTTGTTCAAAGGAACATATTTCCCAACTTGGGAAGGTGTGTTTTCCCCTTGGTTCGTTCCATGTAATGTATAGCTATTAATTTCTGTCTTAGGTCTTTTCTGGGAGAAGGCGTCTGGTTTCGAAGAGTCAATGCGATACAAAAAGTTGACCAACGCTCAACGTTCCGGTCTCAATCAAATTCCTAACCGTCGTTTTACTCTTTGGTGGAGTCCGACCATCAATCGTGCAAATGTCTACGTTGGTTTCCAAGTCCAACTTGACCTTACTGGCATTTTCATGTAAGCGGCTTCCGGGTACCCCTTTTGTTTACTCTAACAGCTGCTTTTAGGCACGGAAAAATCCCTACCCTCAAAATCAGTTTGATCCAAATATTCCGCGCGCATTTATGGCAGAAAAGTAAGGAACATCTTGTGCTGGTGTCGAGATCAAGACTGACGTGTTTCTAGTTCACGAGAGCGTGGTCATGGATCTGGTAAGTCATGTTCATTTCAGAGCGACCTAAATACTTATACAAAACAGTGTCAAGTTTTCGATCAGGAATTGGAGCCGCTGCAAATTGAGACTGTCCAAAAGGAGACCATCCATCCTCGTAAGAGTTACAAGATGAACTCATCTTGTGCCGACATTCTTCTCTTCTCCGCCGCCAAGGTAATTATTTTTCTTTACAACTTCTACACTTTTCTTATATACTGTCAGTGGAATATATCCCGCCCTTCGCTTGTGACAGACGTAAGTTCATTTCTCGTTCTATTATTCTTTGCTCTAACTAATCTCTTTCCAGGTGAAAGATGTTCTCGATGGAACAACGAGCAACAAGTTCTGGATCGACGTTCAATTGAGATGGGGTGATTTCGATACCCACGATATCGAACGTTACACCCGAGCGAAGTTCCTGGATTATGTATCCGATTCCATGAGTATCTATCCCTCTCCCACTGGAGTGATGATCGGCATGGATTTAGCGTACAATTTGTGGTCTGCCTACGGCAATTGGTTCCCCTGGCATGAAGCCTCTGATTCAACAAGCGATGGCGAAGATCATGAAAGCAAATCCAGCTTGCCACGTGCTTCGAGAGCGCATTCGCAAGGGTTTGCAGCTGTATTCTTCTGAACCTACTGAACCGTACCTCAACAGTCAGGTAAGTTTCATTTATGGTTACATATTTAGCCAGACACTGGAACAGTAATCTTTGACAGAATTATTCGGAACTCTTCTCAAACCAAATTATCTGGTTTGTTGATGACACCAACGTTTACCGAGTGACAATGTTTGTGATATTTTTCTTCGATGTTCCTGGTATTAAAACTAAATGACACTCTTACAGCCACAAAACATTTGAGGGAAATTTGACCACGAAACCTATTAGTAAGTTTGACTACATTACGGACATATTTCTATTTACTAATGGTTTAAACTAGATGGCGCCATCTTCATTTTCAACCCACGTTCGGGTCAACTATTCCTCAAAATCATTCACACCAGTGTTTGGGCGGGCCAAAAACGTCTTGGCCAATTGGCGAAGTGGAAAACTGCTGAAGAAGTTGCAGCCTTGGTACGATCTCTCCCCGTAGAAGAGCAGCCGAAGCAAGTCATCGTCACCCGAAAGGGAATGTTGGGTCAGTAATCTGTTGCCATTTCCCTTTATTATTCATAAAATATGTTGTTGTAGATCCTTTGGAGGTCCATCTTCTTGATTTCCCTAATATCGTTATCAAAGGTAGCGAGCTTCAGCTACCTTTCCAGGCATGTATGAAGATGGAGAAGTTTGGTGATCTTATTCTGGTATGTATCACATCTGGTTATCTTATTGATTTTCGCAGATTAACGTTTAATTTTAGAGGGCGACACAACCCCAAATGGTGCTATTCAGTCTTTATGGTAAGTCCTTACGATCTCAAAGGCAATGTCAACTTCTCACAATGTTCTATTCCGCAGATGACTGGTTGAAGTCAATTTCAAGTTACACGGCATTCTCGCGGTTGATCCTGCTTCTTCGTGGCCTCCATGTTAACAATGAAAAGGCTAAAATCATTTTACATCCTGACAAATCCACTATCACGGAGCCTCATTTCGTCTGGCCAACCCTCAGCGACGAAGAATGGATCAAAGTTGAAATTGCCATGAAAGAGCTTATTCTTGCTGTTCGTACATCATTGCTATTCTGTTTTCTCGAATTGTCTGACTGTCTGACATTTAAACGTAGGACTTCGGCAAACGCAACAGCGTCAACATCGCTTCTTTGACTGTCAGTGAAGTTCGGGACATCATCCTCGGTCAAGAAATCGCTGCTCCATCCGTTCAACGTCAACAAATGGCTGAATTAGAGAAGAGCACTGAAGCACAGAGTCAGATTACCGCCGTCCAAACGTATGTAAATCAGTGTGCATTCTAAATAAACTCATGCTAACTAATGTCTTGCAGGAAAACCACAAACATTCATGGAGACACAATACAAACTGTTACCAGTATGCTCAATGCTATTTTCTAAAATTTGACCCGTTTACTGATTTCAATTTCAGCGACTAATTACGAACAACAGGTTTTCAGTAGTAAATCCGATTGGCGCGTCCGTGCTATCTCTGCCACACATCTACCTCTTCGACTGCAACACATCTATGTTTCGAACGATGATGTTAAGGACGATGCCGCTTCGTTCACATATGTTTTACCAAAGAACGTCCTTCGAGCCTTCATCACTGCAGCGGATCTGCGAACGCAAGTAGCTGCCTTCTTATACGGTGTATCCCCACCTGATAACAAGCAAGTCAAGGAAATTAAAGTATGTTTTAATTTTTTCGCCGCGGTGTAACGCTGACTCCATATTTGTGTCAAGGCTATTGCTTGGGTTCCTCAGCGAGGTAGTAACACCGACGTCGAACTTCCCGCACAACTACCCAAAGACGACTTCCTTCTCAAAGATCTCGAACCTTTGGGATGGATTAAGACACAGTCACTCGAAATTCCTCACCTTTCACCAAAAGACGTCACCGCTCAAGCCAAATTGATGGCAGATCATCCTGAATGGGGCTCATCTTCCATCTGCTTAACAGCATCTTTCACTCCTGGATCCGTCTCTCTGTCGGCTCATTCATTGACAGTCCCGGGCTTCGAATGGGGAAGAAAGAATCAAGATACATCCATGAACCCTCCTGTAAGCTCTCTTTGCTTGCTTTTCCATTTCATTGTTCTAAAAAAATTTGTAGGGATTCAACCCCAACATGTCCGATCGCGTGCAATTACTTTTATCTGATCGCATTCTTGGAATGACCCTTGTGCCAGAGGGACGTGTTTGGAATTATGGCATCGGTCTCACACAGTTGTGGTCTCCTACTCTCAGCTATGCGATGACTCTTGACACACCTCTACTTTTCTGGGCGGAAGAGCACAGGCCGGCTGCTTTCCTGACAGTGAGTTCAGTTTTATCTTGTTGGCGACAAACTCTGACCCCCGTATCCTAGTTTGCCAACCTCGAGCAAGGAGAGGACAGTGCCGATGTAGAAAATAGCTTTGCCTGATTGCTTTGACGATTGTCTCTTGTTGTAGTACTATATCAATCCTCTAACTAGTTTCCAACGTGTAACCTAATTTTTCAATGCTTAAAAATGATTTTTCCATTTCTTGGCTTCCGAGAGTAATGCATACAACAAAGAATCCAAATGAATAAAAGTGATCCTAAGATGAGTAGGTGTGTATATAAGTATCATAATAAACATGCTGACGAGTAGAACCTAATGCCAATGGGACAATTTACGTGTTCATCTCCCCAGCGAAATAATAGAACCGGGTCGAGAAAGGGACATATGACGAGGCTCAATCGGTGACGGAAGCCTCTCTTCTAGCAGTTGTTCTGGCGACGCCTCATCTCTCGGACTCTCCCAATCCGCATCGAGGACTTCTTGTGAGTGATTACTGTGATGTGATATGACTGACCCAGGACGCGAGAGCGAGAGATGTCTAGGTACATCTGTCGACGATATATTATCTTGAGGTTGCACTGGAGCCGAAATTTTGAATGACTCCATATCGGTTTCTAATAGTTGTTTAGACCCGCGTCGCGGCGGTGGTGAAAGTGAGGTAACCTCGGCAATTTCCTCGTCTTCGGTAGGCAGGGAGAGAAGAGCTTGAGGAGTGAGAGACGATATGATAGGGGTGTGCATTTGGAGAAAACTAGGATCATTTTGGAACATGGTGATTTTTTCCGCGATGGGCGTAGGAGGCGGTGAAGTCGTTAGCAATGGAGCAGCCGTGGAAACAGACATACTAGGCGGACGTGTAAATGGCAGGCGTGTCGCTTGTTGATGCGCAGAGGTAGATGGTGCGCTCCTTTTGCGTAGTCGTTCTTTGATAGACGTGGCACGTTTAGGTAGGGGTAAAATAGACTGTGCTGGTGTCGTGAGCGATGAAGGAGGAACGGGAGGGGTGGGCGGTAAAGGACCTGCGGGAGGTGGGAATGGGTTCATAATTTTAGTTGGGGGTATAGGTGACGCGGGGATGGGTTCCAGTTGGGGACTATGTGTATGAGCAACGTTAATGCTGCTGCCGCCGCTCGAAGAACGACGGCGTGTTTGAAATTCAGGTTCGTCAGGTCGTGGTGGGAGCGTAGTAGATGGAGGGGGTTTTGGAGCAGCTATTGTAGATAGCCTAAAAGTGCGATGGGCCACAGAGCTACGGAAGGATGATTTGGAAGAAGACGGAACACTTTCCAATGGTTTTAATACATCTTGTGTGTTCTCAGTTGTATTTGGAGCTGGCGGAAGAGCGGATGTAGGTGCAGGGCGAGGCGGCGGCATGGAAGTTCTGTGGGAAGGCGGTGGACGAAGAGTGATAGAACCCGAATTAAAGTTGGAAGACGCAGACGCAGATCCTGCATTGGAATGTGAAGTCTTGTACGAACCGAAGCTGCGCACAGATGAACCCGATGCTCGCTTGTTGAACGATGGTAAATTAGAGACTACGCTTTTGTCGCTACTTTGAGCTGAGTTAGGAGTAGTCGCTCGTTCGGAAATGGACGAGTTTGTTACTGGTGGTGATTGCATAGTGGGAATTGCTGGAGGTGGTTCACTAGGTGGAGTCAATCGATTTGGAAGAGCACCTTGCCGCGACCACCGCCGCGCACTTCTTGTACCAGAGCTGCGCTTCGTACTCAAGCTTGACCTTTCTATGCTTATAGCATTCTCAGCTGATGCATAAGTGGAAACTGACCGAAGCGATGGAGCTCGCGGTCGTTGTTCTGGGGTGCCGAATTGGAAAGCTGACAGATGTCCTGGACTCGATGGCGGTTCCGTTTCGGCCCTTTCGGTGAACACTACAGATTGTGTAAGGCTGGTCCGGCGGAATCTATCGTTCCCATTAACATCAACCCCAGTGTCCTGATTCGTAGGTGTAGAAGTCGTAGACGTCCAACGTTTACGTGGAGGAGGCTGCAAAGAAAGTGCCCCTATGGAGAAACCTCTAGTTGTTCTGTTGACAGGAGCGGATGCCGACGGGCTCGGTTCCACACTGGCCCATTGGATTGGTGGATGTTCTGAGAGAATCTTCCTGTCTATGCGGCGGTCGATTGGGTTCACTGGCCCAGAGAACGGTAAGCGTGAAATGGGTGTACTTATAGTGGTATTGATGGACTGTGTATCTGGGGTGCTTGAGCGCAGCATGCTAAGCAAATTGCTTCCCATACTGGTAAAGGATTCCTCGTAACCTTCTCGATCTGTGTGTCTTTCGGATTCAACGGATGCCGCCCTTGAGGTCGACCGTGGGCGCGAGTTCGAAAAAAAGTCCCTTCAACGTTGATACAGCCCCAGTAGTAGGAGATTTTGGGACAGTTGATTGTGAGCGGACGGAGTGAGAAGAAACCGAAGATGCATAGGTCCCTTTTGAGTCATTGAAATTAGTATTTATAGGGCTAATCGTTTGTGATGATCTCGAATTTGGGTTGGGTGATGTGACTAAATTTTGAGCACGAATAGTGAGCATGACATCCATGTCTCCACGAGGTTCATTGTTGCCCAAAGTATGAGCGGGAATTAACCCAGCACGAACCGTACTGTTAAACTGTCAGCACATGGTCATGATAGATAGAGAAATTTTATTACCGCTGCCCAAGGATAGCATTCTTGATATCGGTGATCCATTTCTGAGCCACCACATGGTCAGGTATTTGCAAAAGCCACATAGTATGACCTCCTTCCTCAATGGTATACTCCTTCTTCATCGCACCGACATCTGCGCCTCCAACCTTGATAACATGCCGTTTTCCTCCAACTTCTTCTTCGGAGACAAAAACAACACTATCCTCGTTGATCTCCAATCTCTCCAGTTCCTTCTCTTCACGACCGGAAGTCTTGAATAGATGTAAATAAGAAACAGCAGGGCCCTGTCCTCGTGTGACTAGCGTAGCGGGTGAAGATAAAATCAAATATCGACTTTTCCAATTTTTGGAAAGGGCAAATATGCGTAACGATGAAGGCGGGTAATATTTTGGGAACACCCCATTGCATTGCTTGAAGGAGGTAAGAGCGGATACAGTGGATGGAAATGGGGAATCGGCGCTATCGTCATTGAATTGGCTTGACTGTGTGCCACTGAGCCCGAACGATATCTTCCACCTTGTGGAGGTTGTTGGGGAATGACGCCCACAGACAGGCTCGATCCTTCCGGGGACCTTGCTTCAACATTTGGAACAGAGTCAGAGTTACTCGGATATCCTAATCGTAACTCAGATACGGGAGGATGTTCTTCGTCGTCTTCATCTGTTGTACTGTCCTCACGCGATTGACTGTCCGGTGACACCAAGAACGGACCCAGGCCAATGGCTTGTGCGGCCATCTGTCGGAGATGGTTACGCTCCTCATCCTCTTCATCTCTACGTGCACTAATTTCGATCACGTCTGGAAGGATAATTGAGTCGGTGGTTGTCGCACAGATTGTGGCCTCCGCCGCCCAAACCTGAAGCCCAATGCATCTGAAGCCGCCACTAAGAGACTTCCTCGGAATTTGCTGCGACCATTAAGGGCGCCATCTGCAGTGGATGGCCGTGTTTTATCATGAGACGAGTAGGGAGATGCTCCGTTGTAATGTGATACATAGGTTTCTCTGCCTGTTGTTCAATCCGGCTTCCGGTCACAATAGGCTCAATCAACAGAGAGAAGGGCCTGACTCGTACCAAAGTTGGACACATTGTCTACATGGGGCCCACGAATAGGTTCTTTGCCTTTATTAGTTGACTTTGAGTTGGAAAGACTCCTGGTCTCGATGGAACGTTCTGTGTTCTTGGCGAGCTTCATGCCTCGGTGGACGATTGGTGCGTCCTGGATAGAACCACGACGGAGTGGGAAAAGATCTAAACCAGGTGAAGACGTTCTGGGAAATGTAGGGCTCGCTAGTGAGCGAGGAGTAGGGACTCGAGTGATGAGCTGTAAGGGCGAGGGCGGTCAGAGAAACATAAATGGTGAAATAGAGACCATCATATTTTGATAGGTTATACTAGTCCTCCTGGATTCGAATATGATCCAGCAGTCGCGGACTAAGTATAAATGGTTTTTAAATAAAGCACTTACCATTGTTGTTCCATTGGACAGCGCCTCTCCGGAGGACATCGCACTCGTAGAACAGAAAGATTATGGCCGATCCTAAAACGAACAAGTACCCATTTCTACAGAAAAATACTCTCTTGAGTCCGGAATGTGACATGTCATTGGCGTGCCTCAATCATTACTTCATTCTCGCTTGCCAAATTAATTGGCCCCTTAAAATATATCCTTTGCAAATTTTGTCCCTTAGCTGGCCCAGGGCCTCTGGCTAGCCCCTAGCGTCTATTCCAATGTCCATGCTTTTTATCTTATCAACACAGAATACCAATAGTTCATAGCTTCATCGTGTAGTTTATTGTTGCTATGTCAGGTTGTGGCAACTTAACAACAACAGATCACATTCAACTCTTACATGGAGAGCGAAATCACTAGTCAAGAGGACCAGAAGCCAACAAAAAGCCAGAGGGAAACAAATATTTGATCAAAATCAACAAACAGTGCAGCATCATCATGCATGTGTTTTATTTGGTAATTCCACCCATATTGCCCATATACGCTTCACGTATGTACAGACTTTCGATAAGTCATTACATACCTAGTAAAATTCTGTTAGACTGGACCTGTGAAAAGCACCACGGATGGATATTCAGCCGGACGGGTATGTGATAGTATAGGTACATGGGCGTGAGCACCCGTCGTTCATCAATTAATGCTTTAAGAATTGCATTTCCTTCCATCTGAACCAATCCAGAGAATCCGTGCGTGCGTCGCCCAATTGTGGTGTCGTCAGAGACAGTAGGTCCCCTTTTGGAGAATTATTCTAGCCGAAAGACGTCTGCCTAGTCGTTAGTCACAATCTTGAAAGAGGACAGAAAGCGTTGGAGCTTCAATAACTATAAAAAGGTTCTTGGAGTTAGTCGTGGTAAACTTCAAATGGTGTATGTTGTTCATACATTTGGTTTGGCTTTCCGCTGCTGGCTGGGCCTACTTTTTGCATACTTGGAAGTCGCATAGGATGCGGGGCTTCAAATATTGGTCGAAAGTCTGATCCACTGTCTTTTCTAGGATATGGCGGAAGCAAGCCCATGAGTCTTCGCAACTCCTCGTTTTCCTTTTCAAGTCGTGCAAGTTCGACATCTCTCTCTAATGCATATTCGGAGGCAGCTGCTGCCGTCCATGGTTCTCGGTCTTCTACGTCATCTGTCCGCGTTACAGGCGACTCGGCGTCTTCGCCATTCTGAGATCGAAGCACTTGTCTAAGGAGGTATGACAAGCGGACGAGCGAATTGGATATGGCTGTACTCGAGTCAAGACTTGTCTGCGCGTTTTCCTCTTCTCGTGCAAGCAGTTTGGCCTCATACTCCCGGATCAAGGACAATTCGCGTTCTTGAACATGTTGCTGAAGGATCAAAATTAGTAGATGTTTAACTTGGAAACCTGATCAATACGCACTGCTCGGGTTCGAAATGCACCTATTTCAGCGTGATTAGATCTTGACATCGTAAGAAGCATACACATTCTCAACTCATAAGGGTTTCCAGGGTTTGCTCGTATTCCTTTATAAGGGTATTGAGTTGCTTGTTGTCATTTTGCAGGCCTTGGTTCTCCAATGTCATGGCGGTATTCATGTTCTCTAACTCGACATCATATTCCTCTGTGCCCGTTTGATTCAGTCTGGCTTTTCTAAATTATGGAAAGACACCAACCCTTTGACTTATCCATATTAAATCTGAGGTCATTCTTTAGCATTACACAATGAATTGACAACTAGGTACGCACCGACGTAGCACAAACCCTGTTTGTGAATTGACTGCTTGAGTCTGACGACAACAGTATTAATGAACGATTTATTGTCTAATGAACGGAATAAATTGCCTTTATTTTGCCAGCTAGCCCATAGAGTGATACCGACATGCTTCGGTTCTGGCTGAGCTGCTCCCCGAGCTCAGTAATAACAGCCCAAAGTTGCATAAGGTCATGATCGTTACTGCTGCCATTTCCGTCCAAGATAGCCATGATTCCTTCCAAAGAAATGCGATATGCAAAAGATTAAAAGTACAGTTTGGTTTGAGGCCTGCAGACCTCGAGGAGTATTAAAACCTCTGGTCTTGGAGGAGGACTAAATGGCAAATTCTCAGAGCAACAGACTTCGAAATTGCAAGCTGAGCCCTGACCTCAAGGAAGCGTGACCCCAGCCTGACGTGGTTGGTCAGTGCCATCAAACGGCTTAAACGGGCCGCTTAGCATAATCAATATGGTCACGTGTAATATTTTCTTGAAAGGCGCATGAACTTGTTACTTGCAAATTGGACGAACACTCCCTATATCTAACATTTCATCATGTCAGACTATGTCATGACAATAGATTCGGATGCTGAGGATGTACCTATTCCCTCTACCTCAAAGTCATCCAAGTCAAAATCAAAACCCACAAACGAACCTACCGATATTGCAAAACTCGATCCAGAATTTGTGTTTGATGTGACTGGAGATCCGTACATTGATCTCACGAACGAAGCTATGGGGGTACAAGATCTCGTAAAAACAGGAAACAAGCCGGTACGTTCTCATTTGATTCGCAGTTTATTCTCTTAAATCTGAATAATGTCAAAAGAAACCCATATCTGTCGATGAAATCATTGCTCGAAGGCGTCTGAATGGTAAGCGTAAACGTGGAGACGAGCAAAGCGAAAGCGAAGACTTCGAAGAGGATGCCCTTGATTCGGATGTGGACGAAGACTCCGAAGCCGAGTTTGTTGATGCAGAAGATGAGAAAGAGGAGGATCCTCTGGCAACCTCTGGCGAAGAAGATGAAAATGAAAATGAATCAGGTTCAGAAAACGACATAGAAGATAATTCTTCAGATGACGACACAGACTCTGAAGACGAAACACAAGCACAAAAGGACCGCAAGGCAGCTTTCTTCGACTCAGAAGTAGGACCAGCCGAATCGCACGACTCATTCTTGTCTATGAATCTTTCTAGGCCATTGCTGAAGGCAATTACCACACTTGGATTCACTAAACCGACGCCCATTCAGGCCGCAACAATTCCCGTTGCTCTCTTAGGGAAGGATGTAGTCGGAAATGCTGTTACTGGATCTGGAAAAACTGCCGCTTTTATAATTCCTATGTTGGAGCGTCTTCTTTTCCGAGAAAAGGGCAAAAGGCTGCTGCGACCCGTTGTGTTGTCTTGGTGCCCACGAGAGAACTTGGTGTACAATGTTTCGATGTCGGTACCAAGTTGGCAACTCATACAGACATCCAACTGGCTCTGCTTGTTGGTACGTGACGATTTCTGACAGATCCTCTGTACTTTTCTAACATTTGGTTTAGGTGGCCTGTCCCTTAAATCCCAAGAAATTGCTTTGCGAGCGCGACCAGATATCGTCATTGCAACCCCCGGTCGTCTAATTGATCACATTCGCAACTCTCCATCCTTCAATCTTGACGCCGTCGATATTTTAGTTCTGGATGAAGCTGACAGGATGTTGTCTGACGGTTTCGCTGACGAACTGGGCGAAATTATTAAATCCTGCCCTACTTCGCGCCAAACCATGCTTTTCTCTGCTACTATGACCGACTCTGTCGATGAGCTTGTCAAAATGTCACTTAACAAACCAGTGAGACTCTTCGTGGATCCCAAACGAACGACAGCCACCGGTCTTATTCAAGAATTCGTTCGCGTAAGAGCAGGCAAGGAAAACGAACGGTCTGCTTTGCTTGCGTCCCTTTGCAAACGAACTTTCCGTAGTAAAGTCATCATTTTCCTTCGAAGCAAGAAGTTGGCGCATCAGATGCGAATTGTCTTCGGCCTGTTAGGGATGAAATGTGAAGAACTGCATGGTGACTTGACTCAAGAGCAGGTTTGTTTTTTTCTTTCCACCTACATTGTTTTTCCAGAGTTTGATAATGAATGACTGTTAGCGTCTCAATGCACTTCACGCATTCCGTGAAGGTACCGTCGACTATCTGATGGCGACAGATCTTGCTTCGCGTGGTTTGGATATCAAAGGTGTCGAAACAGTAATCAATTATGACATGCCAACTCAACTGGCTCAATATCTTCATCGTGTCGGTAGAACTGCTCGTGCCGGTAAAAAGGGACGGTGAGTATGCATAAGGATGGCGCCGCGATATTTTGCTGAACATCAACCTCAGATCTGTCACTCTTGTAGGAGAAGCAGATCGTAAAATGCTCAAGGCTGCCATCAAACGGAGCACAGGAGAGGACCAAGTTCGCCATCGCATAGTCCCTGCAGAGACCATCCAAATGTGGGTTGAAAAACTTGCGAATCTGAAAACAGAAATCGCCGAGATCCTTGAAGAAGAAAAAGAAGAGAAACAAGTATGTCATATTTCCCTTCGCAGGCCACTTGCACTGACAACAGGATTAGATTCGAAGGGCCGAAATGGAATTGAAAAAGGACAGAATATGATTGAGCACGAAGCTGAAATCTACTCGAGGCCCGCTCGAACATGGTTCCAAAGTGTGAAAGACAAAGCAAAAAGCTGAAGGTGTGCACTAGACGGTTTTTCTTCATGGACGTCTCAGCTTATCTCATTTTCCTAGATTTGAGCAAGCTTGCCCATGAAAGTGGAGGTAAACTGAATGCAACCAGAATATCCTCAGATGACAATAAGGCAAGTATTCGCGCTATTCTGCGTAACTTGGCTAACTCGCTCGCATTTTAACAACTTTCAGCCCAAACGAGATAAGTTTTCAGGTCTTTCACGTAAAAGCCAAAAGAAGAAAGATAATAGCGGAAGAAGACAAAGAATATAACGATTCGCAAGCCATCAACGCTTCCATTCGTTCTGCCAAGAAGGCAAACCGTCCAGCGAAGATTGGAGAACCTGACAAAAATCCACGCGCCCCGTGAAGAAAAAGAGCAAGTCGACAATCAAGAAATCTAAAGGTGGTAGTGTGTTCGAAAGCGATTTCGGTCAGAAATCGAAGTCAAGCAATGAAGGTATCCGTGCTAGGAAAGACGATGCCATCAAATCCAACAAGAAAGGTGGTTCTGGTGGTGGCGGTAAAACGAAAAGAAAGGGCCCCCTAGAGGCAAGTAGTACGTTAAGACATAATCGATAATTCTCTTCTCTTCTCTAGTGTCGGACACTCGGTTTATTCTTTGAAAGGACCAGAAGGAATACGATAGGAATCTTAAAGCTTAGGGCAACCAGTCGATGTACATCCAAGCAATTCCATCCATACAAATCCAACTCCTTCTTCCTCGCACCCAACCTGCATGCCATTATCTTTCAGGATGAAATATTCCCTTCCAGGCGTTTGTACCACGGCTAATGCTGGATGAAGGGCTCGACCATGTTTAGCGGTGAAATGAATGCTTTCTACGTGGTGGTGCCTTCAGGTAAACTTATATTGAGGGTGATTTCATCGCAAGACAAGTGAAGTTACACACGCTGGTAAAAACAAGCACAATGCCTGGACTTGATGTTTCCGCGTATTGTGCATTGACGACCGACCATCAAACTCCTGCGCCATTTCATTTGCCGTGCGCCAGGGACCACTAATGCTGCACAAAGTCTATTTAAACCAGAGCAGATGGCAGGCAAATTAGGCTTTCATGGACCAAGATTCGTTCTTACCTATTGCCAACGACACAAGCAAAGATATAGCGTGTCGCAATTTTTAGTTTCTCCGAGCCAACCTCTCCTTCTCCTGCAATCCTCTTCAACCAAATCTTGCTGATACCTCCGTCATACTCCTCATGATTGGACCACTGTAAGCACTTTGACAATCCAATATGCCCTTCGACGTCACTCTCAGAGTCCGCCGACTTGATATATGCGGCCCAATCTGCTCGAAGGTTGGTCTGGGGTACCAGTGATGTAGATGTGTCTGGGCAAATCGCTGAATTCCCAATTACCTCGCATGTCGCTTCGAGAATGTAGAATGTCTCAACCAATGATAAAGAGCAATATGTAATCTTCCAGATCTCATTTTGGACTATCTCCTGGGCGTCGACCACCCTGCCAATTTTTCCTGCATGACTACATTCCTCACTGCAGTGACCCACGGAGAGTAAAAAAGAGTTTTGTCATTAAGAATCTAAACCGTTCAGTAGAGATTAAATTGATGAAGGTGACTTCTGTTTGAATGCCCTCACCTCAATGCAATTGTGATCTGTTTTTCGTTATTTGGACTCGACCATAGAACTTCGTCGATCTCGGAAACGCCTTTCAAGGCACCAGCTAAAAAGGATTGTTCATATTTGCCCTTTCTTATATCGATTTCTCTATCGCGGAAGCGAAGATATGGCCATAGGTTAATCATCTTGCCCGAATAGCGACGAAGAACATTCTGCAGTCTTTTGCCTTGGAACCTGCGCGACAATTGATAGAACGCAGAGAGATAAGCTGTGAGAACGTTAACAGGAAGTAAAATCAGCTCATAGAAAAATCCACCAGAGTAACGAAATGTGCGTGAAACCAGAGAGCAAGATTTTAAATCCTCGAACGAGATTCCGCTCAATATTAGTGAAAGCCTGGGTACATGCTTCCGTTGGGATAGCGTCGGAGGAAACGAAATAGCAGCTAGCGAAACTGGTTGTTCAGGCGGAAAGTCCAGATGTCTTTGTTGCCAAGTATAGTCCGCGAAATAATCATCTTGGTCATATTTTGAAGTTGACTGTACAGAAGCTGCAACAATACTATGCACATTGGATGTTCCAGTGGCAGAATCCAGATGTGCCTTGGGAATTAGGGCTTTGAAGCGTTTGGCAACTGGTTTTAAAATAACTTGTTTTCGCAACCTTTCTGGTTCCGTGACTTCGCATACATGGACCTTTTCTTTTCCTGATTTATGTCACCTATGGGCGCATTAGGGACAGCAGGTCGAAAGGCATTGTCATTACGGGGTTGGACGATATGAAGATCGTCTAGCTTTGCCTTTTGCTTGAATTCTGAGCGTATGTGGTAGCCTCGGCTCTCGATCGCTTTGAGAGTGTGTCACCTTGCTTCTTCACCACGTCGGGACTAGATAGGTTGTCAGAGATAGGATTCGATGTTAATTTTCTCCCAAGGTCAACCGTATGCTGAGGTGTCGCAAGATCCACGCTAACCAAAGATGCTCTTCCAATCGAGTCGGCGTTCACGTTCGCAATAGTTTGTGTTGGGTCCGCAAATTTTACTGAAGAAACCTCCTGCGTTACTGGGCAATCTTGACCGGCCACAGAGTAGGTTTTTGAGGTACCAGTTGTTTTCTGCCAGTCTAGTAGTTTTGCTATGATGCCGTCCTTGGCTAGCCTTGAATATCCTATTATCTGCTTTTCTCTGCACATAAGCTTTAACTGAGGAACGGTGAACTTTTTCAGTTCAGCTTCGGTCAAAGTAGAGGTCATTGTGAAGTCCTAGGCCTGGACGATATGTAACTCTGATCAAAATTGATTAGAAGACGGGTCGTTTATTAGTAGTTTAGTAGGCCAAGACTATCACACAGCAATCAATTCACGCAAATGTGGGGAGTTATTGCGATATTTCTTGAAGTGATATTCAACACTGGCAACGTTTGTTGCTGAGAATGACCGGAGCTACGTTGCAGCTTGTTTAGCGTAGATGAATGAAGGAAAACCGCAAGACCAGTTGAATCGGATCCTGCAAGGCTTACCTAAAATGCCAAGTATGTGAGTGCCATTAAGTAAAAACTATAGTCAATCCTTCGAAGCTTGTATCTGAAGCGGATTGGAAACTCGGTAATGCGTGTGCAATATTCATAAAGACGACTGCTTGTGTATAGTTGTCACGATTGAAGTTACTACTAACACTATTATACTGATACAAAGATAAAATCCAGTTTGCTGTAGTACACAAGCCTTTAAAAGAGTAATTTAATTATAGAAGTCCTTAACATCGAAAAGTCCGTACAAGGCTGTGAAAAGTTTCGTCCGAATATAGTGAAAGCATTGACACCATTTGAATGCATAAGTTACGCATTCGGGTCAGTTGTAGATAGGTAAAGGAAGAAGTCTGGCCAGGTGTGTTATATACCCCCGAATGAATAAGACTAACAAAAACATACCGATCGGCGTTGAAGAGGAAGTTGTTTGCTATGTCCTCGCCCTCCAAAAATCGAGTCGAGTAAACCACTGGATGAGTTATAGTGAATCACCGGCAAATATACGATAGACCATGAAATTGGGCTCACCAAGCTGACCATTGATCTGCCCAAGAAGCTTCTCCATCTCTTCCCGTTCCCATTTCTCAAATGGTTCCGAGCCTCTAGCAGGCCGACGAGACCTGGAAGACTCTTCATTCACGGGAGTGGCAGCATAAGACGGCGTCGTCGGGGGATCCTCGGTCTCATCTTTACTAGCTTGCGACGCCTCATCGACAGTATCAGAGGGTTGTGATTCATGTGTATTTTCATCGCCCGATTCCGACGGGATACGAGCCACTGGTTCTCCAGTTGTACTACCGCGGGTCTAATGTTTGGAAAAGTCTAATTAATAAAGTAGTCAACCAGTAATCGACCAAATAGGCTTACAGGCTTCTTTAGGCGGTCATGATGGGCCACAAATTCCTTATACTGCTTCCAAGTAGTGATAAGATCATCCGGGACAGCATGAAAAACCTTGCGATAGATCTCCGTCTATAAAAAACAAAGAAAGTCTCATCAGTCATTGATTTAGCATGACTAGGTAAGAATAGACCAAGGATGAGACGTTGTCTACTGACGTTGTGTACAGCGCTGGCAACCCACATATCCTTCCAGAAAGCGTCCGAGATGGGGTCTTCAAAGTCTTGTGGCTCGACGCGAGGTTTAGTAGTAGGTACAGTCCAAGGACGTCTCCTGCTAGATTTTCCTCCTAAGTTTTCTCTAATTATCGCTCTAGCTCCCGGGCGCCGCAAGCTCTTCGTCATCGAAATCGCTCTTCAAAGACCGGGCGGGTGGCTCGTCGTCGCTGACAGGAGATTTCGCATTTGCCGGTGCCCCGTATAGCGTGTTGTCACCTGCATGAAGGTCAGAGGAACTATCGCTGGATACCCTATGACCATTTGACGCATTTTCGTTTCGAGATTGGAAGCTTTCACCAATGGCGTCTATGGCATCAGCCCCTTCTTTCTCGTTAGTTTGAGCGTTTTGTTCCGACACAACTTTCTCTTCAAGTGTCGGTACGACAGAACTTGCGAATCCCGTCTCTTTCTGGCCATCGCGATTGTAATCTTTACGTTCTTCGGTTATAGTTTCATCTCCAATGTTGTGTCCGGCTCGGTTATCCACAAGGCCTATTGTGCGAAGAACCTTCGTCGCCTTGGCTGATGTGGCCTCCGCACCAGCATCTACCGCTGAACATGAAAAGAAGTCAGCTTAAAATACCTGCAGAGCACAACCCCCTAACCTTGATTTATACTGTCCATTGCATCAGCAGCCAGAGCACCTGTTCGTGTCTTCTGTTTTGATTTCTTGATATGGGTCACACCACCTTCCTCTCCATAGGCTTGTTCTTTATCGGGATCCCAGGCCTCCTGGTCATGCTCGGGTTTGACTGGGTCGTTGGTCATGAGATCCTCCTCGTCGAGTGCATCGACATCGATCCCAAGATGTTCTCGCATCAACCGCACCCGGAGAGTATGGGCAAAACGGCCGACTTTAAAAGGCTTTCCCGCCATGGTGCTATGTGAGGAAAGGTCAATATGAGCAACGAGGAACCAATATGTAGCGGAAATAGATTCGTCCCCACGGACTATCCACATGCATATTGACCCACCTGTCTATCATATCCGTGTCTCGAATCACAGCCGCTAACTCCGAGTCTCTGTCTCCTCTCTGCGATCTCTCGTTGATATTTGCACTTCCAATAATGGCCAACCGGTCATCCACAATGCAGACCTTGGCATGGATGTAGACCTGCCACATCCGTTGAGATACACATATGCACGAGGCTTTCGGGACGGCAGTAGACGACTTACCTGTTCCGTGGTGAGGACATCTCCTCGCATCTTAGCCCAGTTACGCAAAGAGAAAACAGAAATGTAGTCATCGGGCTAAAACATGCATCAATTAGAACTTTAGAGGCCCTTAAAGTAGATACTCGCATACATTGATCCCTTCTTTTCGGAGTCGAGAAAAGATAGAATTCGGTCCTCGTGCTATCGTTCTGTTCTGGCACTCGAGGATTATCCGAATCTAAGATAGATTGTGATGTCAACCACGCTGAAATCGGAGAATCAAACCCGAACTTACAGCACTAGCGTCACTGTGATCGACGGGAAAGGTGAAGCCAGGTAGGGCAGGAATCAATATGCAACATTTCCATCGAGTCCCATCCCGGTGGGCTCGTAATATGCGATGAACGATAGCATCACCAATATTATTTTCGACCTTGACATCATTTACAACGGTTCTAGAGTGTGGAAAGAAACAAGAGCAAGTGAATTAGTTATAACGTTAAGAATTGAATGAAAGCCACCAATCAAACTAGGGCACTAACGATGTGATAAAGAATTGGTTCTCGATGTAAACAAAGTGCTCGGACATTTGAATCGCTGAATGATTAAATGTCAGATGTGATGCAAGAGAATAGAGTCAATATAACAAGGTTAATGTTAGATATATGCCAAGCTCATGTTTCAAGGAAAACGGACCTTTCAGATATGCATTTTGAATCGAATGCTCAATCTTGCCCGGCGTACCGAGGGACCATGGTCCTGCAGATCGACATATTTGCAGCTCACAGGTTCCTGGTAAGGCCCATCTGTGTCAGCTCTCCTGGCCTGAATTCCGGTGGAGGTAATAGGAAAGGCATGACTCGAGAGTGGTTCTGTTCATTGTACAAGAATAATCAGCACCCAATGAACGTCCCGACACCTCCGGTCAAAGGACAAAGCTAATGCGGACCTTTATTCTCAGCAAATAGTTCCATCTTTAGCCATTTCAGAAAAAGGGGAGAGAAACAACGTCAGGTTTAACGGGCTTGAGAAATGCGCAGCATGTGATGCGAAATAACGTTAAAAACGCACCTCTGAACAAAATGACGTGCCAAGTCTCGAGCAGGCTGCCCTACTATTTGCATCGCAACATCGTGCCTATTTGTACACCATCGTCAGTGCATATGAATACAGATAAAGAGATGCTCGAGAAGATACGCCTAAATCCAACTAACCAAGGCATTCTTGGCACTTTGGTGCGGTCGTACATATCCTCTTCAGGTTTGTTCAGATTATAGAAATCTGACAAACGAGGATTGCTATAGTCTTTGCCTGTGAAATATTCCTGTTTTAGTTCATTGATATGGTAGGTCAGGATAATCCCACATACCAGGCCATATCTCTTCCCTGTCCGTATCAGCTGTATCATCCGCAAGAACATGCTGTGGGGTATCCCATCTAGCAAGCTGTAAGTTTGGTCATGTCTCCAACAACAAGATAAGCACGCGATTACCTTCCAAAGCAAAGGTCCAAGCCACCCATAAAGGCGATGGTCTGATCAATGACACACATCTTCTCATGCTACAAGTAAATTTTTGAGGAATGTAAAGAAGTAGAAAGCGTTAGAATGAGACGATTTGGAGAGATGACAGGCAATTCATAGAGGCGAACTCACATGAGCCCAGTAGAAAGTTCCCGTCTGGAAATGTGAGGGAGATCTCTGCACCATTACATTTGGATGAAGTCCAATCAGCCGTTGCTTGGCATAACTAAATTATTGGAAAGGAATAGGTGAGATTAGCGAAAATATTCACATGTTTGTCTTCCGACAGCTTCAAGAACAAAAACGTCCCACTGGAAGAAAATAAGAAAATCTATTTGACACTCACTTGCTATCTGTCGGAGTTGTTCGATTTGAAACTTCTTGGCTGAACAGAAGAATTTGAGTGGCTAGTAAAACCACGCAGGCCACGGAGAAGAAGCAGAGGAACGTACTAAAGAATAATGTATATTTTCACCCCTTCCTTGGCTTTCCTTTCCAACAGGTGATCGAGTCGGTATCTGTCTTTATTTGGGCGACGCATCTGCAACTCTAAGAGACGTCATGTGTATACCGTCGGTATGAGAAGAAAAATCAATTCAACGGCAGAAGATGTTATAGAAAATAAATGAGAAAGGGCACGCGTCAGTTCGCAGAACTTGAGATTGATCATTGAGGACCGAGGAGAAACAAATCTCTCACCCGGAGAAAGCCACCAATCATGGATATAAATGCTCTCTTTCGCAAGGAGCATAGCACGAGATAGGTTCCAGAAGTAATCGCGCTATAAACGGATGACGAAGGAGGTCAGCGACGGAGAATAAGGGCTTTAGCTCTAAAACCGCGTATCTAAGCTTGTAGGACTTACGCCATCGACCAGCCATTGGGCGGCTACATTCAAGCGAATGGGAGCAAAGCTGTCAAACCGGTTGCTACCAGTGTTGTGTGACGTAGCAGCCGTCTTCTCCAGGGCAGTGATGAATTGCAGCATTTGGCGCTAGAATGAAGCCAGTGAAGATGAACATGGATTCAAATGAATGGCCGACTACTAGAATCGTACCTCGTTCCTAGCAGATAACTTTAGCCTCATTTGCGAATTGACGATGTAGAATATATGCTTTGAGACATCGCCAGAAACTTTCTTTACACTCGCTTTGATTTTCTTTGTCTTTTCGCCATCAGTGTCTCCATGTTCGTGGCCATCATCTACACCTTGTAAAGGATTCGCATTCGTCGACGGGTCGAGCATAGGCGTGGGCGGCCTCGAATGCAGTGAGAACCCACCATGATGAGCTATCGCTCATATTTCTTTCGTCATCACTTTCCCCTTCTTGCCTATTAGGATGGCCGTTGGGATGGCCGTTGGCTGATGAATTGTCTGTATGGAATATCTTTGAAACATGTGTCCTGATAGAGGAGATGATTGACTTCCTTTCCGCCTCGAGATGTGGGGAGATGTGGTTCTGTGGCTGCGACTGTGTTGCTGAACGATGTTTCTCGCCGTTGCTTGAATCACGGTGATGTTGTTGTGCCGGATGTTCTGTATCCAGTTTATCGGCGTGGAGAAGGTTCCCTAGGCCTTGACGATAATATCTTTTCGGACGTTCAATTCTGAAGTCCGAATCAAGGAGAAAAGACGTCCCAAATAGTGAGCTAATAGAAAGGTAAGCATCCTCGTTCGTCGAAGTTGATTATAGCTTACTTCTCCCGGT
Source organism: Psilocybe azurescens (assembly GCA_023853785.1). NCBI lineage: Eukaryota > Fungi > Basidiomycota > Agaricomycetes > Agaricales > Agrocybaceae > Psilocybe > Psilocybe azurescens. The sequence goes on from JAJIRX010000568.1 coordinate 98,519, forward strand.
TCGGCGAGTACCACTAGATAGCTCTCTCGAACGGCACACCATCTCGATTTCTTCTTCTCCTTCCAACCAACGGACTTGCGCCCAAACCCACCGCCCCCGTTAGCAATTGCTTCAATCCTCAAAAAACCAGCTTTATACTGAGCTCCACCTGACTGCGCCAATGTCAGCGACAAGGCACTAATCTCGAGGAAACCGGCGAGTCGATTCGAAGATGGATGAAACATCTAAGACATTACAATCAATGATGCGCAAATGATATTTTGCAGTGGCATAGACGTACGACGGCTCTTATGAGATTGATAAGATAGTTCTCTAATGCTTCCCTCTGAAGTCGGGCAAAGTCTGCCCTGTCCACCTTGCTACCTTTTTCCCGGCCCTCTTTCTTCAGAAATTTGAAGTAAGGAAGGCTGGTCGTAGGAAACTCGGGCATTTTGTCCACGTTTCGATTGTAGACGTTGGAAACAGTGTAATGAGCATGCAACGAAAGAAAGTCCCGTAATTCGCGATATATGACCCAGCGAGCCGCTCCATTTGCGTATTCACATTCTATACGAAAGACGGATCCATGCCGATGCATAGGGTGCAAGCTATCACTGACTCGGATACGAAGACGATGGAAAAGGATTGGTATCCTTCGATTCCCCCTTTCGTCTCTTTCTATCCATAAACGAAGCATGAGGGTCGATAGACCGCCTGTTATCAGTTCATCGGTGATGTTGACGGCCTGAGACGTCACCATAGATGGGCCAGGGAGGATGCTCTCTTGCGGGTGCACGATGTGGGGAAGAAGTGATCGCAGCTTAGCCCATTTCACATTGCCAACTGTAGGTTCCTTGTCTTGTGTTTTTCATTATCTTTGTTGGCTGTATCGGCGTTTTCACGGGAATAAGGTACCGAAAAAGCACGGCGTAGCACTCCTCCAGTCTTGGCGGTTGGAGTGCTGGGCGAAGCTGGATTATTAACAGAGAGGCCGCGTTTGGGCCTTCGAAGGAATGTCAAGGGTGGATCTTCCGACTCGTCTGTCTCCGAGGCGGCTGGGCGGTCGACTTCAACAGAATCCTTAGAGGAAACAAGGGGAGTAGCCGTTGGAAAGTCCATTGACGGTTTCTCTTCTTTAGGCGATTCTTGAAACCACTTCATAGGGTTGATATTCCATCCGTCGTCGGAATTACTTCTTTCTCGCTGTCGTCGTTTGCCTTTGCGGTCCTGCTCTCGGAAAGAAGGGTGCTCCAAGGCACCACGAAATTCAGTGTCGAGGTCTGAGAAGGCATAGTCTGTCTCTATTACAGAGGAATCCGGAGGTTGTTCGGTTAGCACTGGAAAATATCCAACATGATTCGCTGGGGTATGAGAGCCTGGTATGACATAGGCAAAAGAAAGGGAACGAGGAGGTCCTGTCCTAGTTGAAGGGGTATCTGGGGCTGGAGATAGTCGAGAAAGTGATTTAGAGGTTTGTTCGGGGCGTAATCTAGGTTCGGTATCCGAAACGTCATTGAGTGCTCCCTGTTCGGTGTGGTACTTCCTATTGAGCTCTGAATGCTGGGATGTTGGGGTATTGAGAGTAATAGTGTTTTCCGAGTCCTGAGTTGGCTGACGAAGGACTTCGCGCTGGGCTACAGCGTCGTGAAGAACGTCAGCCAAAGACATGAATGAAAGGTATAGTAAACAGACAAGTCTGATCAGTGTATATATATAGGGTATTACAAAATCGTGCTCTCGACTGACGTCACAGCCTCTTTCCAGCCTCACGACCGGCCTTGCACCCAAACACGGCACCAGCAGTCAAACCAGAACCACCGGGGTAATTTCCGTAGAATAGTCCTCCTACCATCTCTCCTGCACAAAACAGACCTCGGATAACCTCGTTCGTTTTCCCAGATATTACTTGCGCAGTTTCACCATCAATTGCAACTCCACCAAAAGTAAATGTGATTCCGCAGGCGACTTTCACAGCCATGAAGGGTGCTTTCTCTATCCCAAGTGCCCAGTTGCTTTTGGGAATATCCAACTTGATACCCTTGGATTGAGTTGATAGCCCATCTTTCACTGCGGGGTTCCATTCGATGGGAGCGTCGCTTGTTCTGAGAGCATCATTGAACTCTCGAATTGTCTCCACAAAACGCGCCTTGTCCTTGAGGCCCCAGTCAGGCTCGCTGAGCTTATCAGCTAGTTCCTCGATACTTTGTCCCCATGCTTTTTGTACCACGTCGTCGCCATACTCTTCCTTCCTTAGATAACTCAATACCTGGCTATCCCAGATCTGGAACGCGCAACCCTCCGGTTGTTGCAAAATGGCCTTTCCAAACTTGGCGTAGGTGTAATTCCGAAAGTCTTCTCCTTCATCAACGAAACGAAGGCCATTTATGTTGACCATGATGCCCAAGGGGTACCCCGACTTGGTGTACTGATTCGTCATCTCTCGTTGGCCACCATCGGCGAGAGCATTTGCATCCCAGGCCGTGCTATGACATCCTTTCCAATCCCCAGTCATCTTCGCACCCACAGCGCTTGCAAGTTCAAAACCGTCACCTGTGTTATACGGAGTACCTCGTACCTGTTTTTTCCTGATCAATGATATAACTGATTAGTTCGGTAACCGCTACTTACGCGGGCATTGAGCCATTCAGCTCCCAGATGTTTTGCTCTCTTTTCGGGACTGGCTTCGAATCCACCAGCAGCAAGCACCACAGATCGAGTCTTGAGCCTAATGTTTTCTTCACATTTTCGAATGATAATTCCTCCTATTTCTGCTTCATTAGCCTTGTCTTCTAACACCAACTCTATGGCTCGTGCTTCAAACCATATCTCTACTCCTGCTTCTTTCAACGCGTTCTGATGCGCCTTCATTAACCCCTTTCCACCCTCTTCCACACTCAAAGCCATTCCACCCCAGAATTTAGCCCTTCCGTCAATTTCATAGGCTTGGCGATTAAATGACAGCGTGAATTTTATTCCAACCCTTTCTCTTAACCATCGCAAAGTTTCTCTGGAGTTGCGCACAACGGCTTCCACAATATTCTCGTCTGCCCGGCCCGACGCTAGCCGCTGAATGTCTTCAATGAACTCATCCTCTGTGTAGGCCGAAATATCTGTGCGTTGGATGTCACTTGCAGACAGAGGTGTCGCGAGAAGCAGCATCAGGTCCTCCAACCCTGCGTGCACCGTTCGATGTGCACCTGCTGTGAAATATCCATTTCCGCCCTTCCATACCTCGGGGCATTTATCGACCATAAGAACTATCGAAATCGCGATCCACATCGATGCGCAAGTTGTAGTCCACGAAGGAAGTAACCATTATTCATCGAGTACGTCAATGAAACCGGTAGAAATGAGGTTCAGATGACCGCGTAGCCCAATAGTACACATGGGCCAAGATGGGCGAATGCGTACGAAATTAAAGGAGCGTATCTCCACCGCGAGGTAGAGTGAGATGGGTAATATTATCGAAAATCCGTATGGAAGTACCCCACAGATGAAAGCAAAGCGGTGCCAATAGGTTTGTAGAAGCGTAGTGAAATAGTAGCGAACATTGTAACAGATCGCAACCGACAGTACCCCGCCCATGTCAGCGCCCGTGGATGCACATACAGACAAGATTTAAGACCACGATATCCAAAACGGTATCCAAAATACAAATCGGAGAATGGTGTGGAAGGTCAATCGTCCGAGTAAAAAAGAAAATGTGAGAAATATTAGTATTGTCATTATAACACGGTCAGAGTATATTGAAGAGAGAAAAAGGTCACCGATTTCGGGGGATACAGCTAGACCGTCGTACGAGCGAGCATTCATGGCACATCAGAGGAGATGAGCATCCCTTGAGCCCATTCCGCAATAACCCTATCACCGAAGGGGTCCAGAGCTACCACAGCGGGGCTCACCACCCTTCACCACGATAATCATACTCGATCAAGGTCAGACAATCATGCCCCCGAATTTCAATAGATCCGAGAGGTCATTCGGACATGCGGTAAACTGAAGCCAAAAGAAATCCCTCTGATTTCCTCCGATATACAATTCCAATCATGACGGTGTCGGCTGACATTACCAGGTGCCGGCGCTAACACACAGAGCAAAGTATCTTGCCAAGCGACAAAGCACTAACCTTTCTTGCATCCAGAGTCAATGGCAGAAAGCGCAGCGCAGCTACCTGCATGACCAGATCCGACAACGACACAGTCATATTCAGAATTAATTTGAAGGGCAGATCCTGCGGCGGGAAGGCTCCTGTCATCGCTATCTTCATTTACACGAGCCTCCATTTCTTGCAGACTACGAATGTTCTTTTGTTCAGGTAATGCTTAGCACGCGACACAGTCACTCACAGTCCCTATAATTTGACTATGAGCTTCGGCAGAGATTTAGCAAGTGATCATTGTGGAACATCGAACATGTGTTCTCAAAAGACTTACGTTGATTCACGTATAGGGGCGTTTGAACTGGTGACAGAACGTACTGCCCAATCCAACTGCACAACAGCCTATGTGCTGGAATAGTCAGAAGGTGGAGTAGAGGTGGAGCAGGTCGAGACTGTTATTATCTATGTCAATATGGATTGTCGTCAGTTATCAACGAACGGTGGCAAATTAGGACACTGCGCCAGCTGCATCGATCTATTTTCTGATCATCTATTTTGACGATGAGCACGGGAACTGAAGAATCGTGACTCCTATCCAGCCATCTCCACATTCAATAAGGTCCAGCATCACGACACCTCACGACACTCACCCATGTGCACACAGAGATGTGATAAAATGACCGATTGCAATTCGTCTTGAATTCTTTCTTAGCTTTTCCACGACTTCCAGCTTCATGGTAACTTGGAAACCAACATCTCGATTGCATTACCATCAATGCAAAAATGAAAAGGATGAAGATAATTCAAGTAGTGGTCTTCAAAACTCTGAGGTACTGGCATGGTGAACCGTCACCATGAACGTATAAGTTCTACCAAATTTCAATGCCATCAAATTCCTTTCCCGTTCTTCGTTTTGATCCCACCTTCGTTTTGTGATCGCTGATTGGTTGATGATGGCAAATTGATGGGAGGCCTTTCTCCTCCTTATTTGGTTTCCCTCAATGTACTTTGCTTTTCTTCAATTAAAATTCACATTCATTAATAATAGGACTATATAACCATATACAAAATTTTGTGGCGAGGGGTGTCAAACCGAACATATGATCAAAACGAAGAAGTAGGTGATTCAGTAAAGCCCCAAATCAAGTTCCGAGTCTCTTATGCTACGCAAGACTACCAATATTCTGTATTGGAAGAAACCCAAGAAGAATGAGCAAAAGTCAAACATCAGGTGAATATACTAAGGCCATCGCTTATACATCAAACCAGAATCAAAACTGTATGTTTGATTGTATGTTTCTTTTTCTCTAACAAAGTACGTTACTAGCCGCAATATTTTTTTCTTCGTCCACCAGAAGCACCTACATGAGTACATGTAGCAAACAAGGTTGAAATGAGGACTAAGGTCGAGGAAACAAAAGCTTATGTATGTAATCGAAGGAGCATCACACGCTGAGAATTATCGACCGCCGAGCTTTTTCCAGAGTCCAGATAGACACTCACAGAATATCACCATATTCATACCAACAAGTGCCCAGTAATAAAGACATGACTGGATTTACTTACCAGTGCTTTTACTGATGATGTATGTATATATCGCCAGGTCAAAGTCAAAGTAGCTCTCATGCTGACGGGTAGAGGCCCACACAAATGCACAACCCACGGCTCTCCGCATTTGGCGGTATCGGTGATCAGATCTGTAGGCCACTTTCTGGAGTCAGTAGAAGCTTAACATCATTGATTCAAGCGTCTCTGAGAGTTAGGGAGCAAAATTTGCGTACCTAGCTCTCCAAAGTATATCAGAATGATATTCGAAAAGTTCGATCAGCACTTCCAAAGATGAACACTTGGAAATGCTTCAAAACTTGCACATAATAAGCAATAAAGACACTGACAGCATTCCAAGCTTTTCCTCACACGTCGGTTCCGCCACATTTAGTACAGAAATCCAACATAGCGGCGCCTTACGATAGCACGTCGTGTATCGGAACCCCAATGTTAGGTGTCCCAAGTCTGCAACTGAAAATGAAGGCAATAAGTTCGGCGTAAGCAAAACACCAGCAATGGAACATTGCCGGATAAAACAAATAATAGACGCGAAGCCAGGTCAGGATGTGCGGGGCAATAAGCTCCTCCACAAGTTGTCCCGACATCAACAAACTCAATCTGTTGAATCGATGGTCGATTATTTCCTGTTCTACTTCTTGGGAAAAAGGACCTAAAAATACATACAATCATCCGATAGAGCTTGTTGAAGCTCGCTAGATGGTCTAACTTTTTGATCGATCTTCGGAACTCGACCTACAGATTCGTCCTTCTGGAGGGGGAGAGTCTAAGAGGTCGGTCGGCCAAATATATCGGGAATAAATCCCGTGATCTTGGAAAACAAAATATTCGAAGAAGCGTTTCCACTGAATTCGTCCGGATAAAATACGGGGATCCTGCTGAAGGAGTCTTCGGGCTTCTGTGCAGGCATTATGCATGGGCTACCCATGATTTTTATTTTGCTTCGAGCCCCTTTCGTGATGTGGGGAATTGCGGGGTTCAAGCCGCTCATCATGATTGGTTTACTTTCCAAACCAAATGCAACGCAGTCCTCTCGCAGCGGAGAGCCCAAGAGACTTCTGAGCTATGGTCTTACAATGATCACCAGTATAAATAACCAACAAGGAATCATAGTCAATTGATCCGATAATGACTGACATCATAAATCACCTTTGAGATTTCTTATAGTTGCTTGAGCAGACAAGTACCAGTCGCCCATCCGTGAAGCCGCTGAGCATCTTGAGAAAAGGATCCACTTTCAGGTGTTGCAAGACTTATATCAGATCCATACGTGGGATGTATCACATATACTAGGCTTCGAAGTTCAGAGGCTTTAACGGGTTGCTTTCGGAAAAATAGCGCTTTGATTGACGTAAAAGGATTTTTAAATGACGGTGAATAAGTGGCTTCGCCTACGACGTATGTCAACATAGTTTCTTAGTCTAAACATGAACGTACCTGCAGCATACATTTTCCCCGCCTATGGGATAAATATTGTTCAGCCCTTGCTTAGTTCCATATTCGATTCGAATGCCGTTGATGCTCAAAGTCAGTTCAGAAAGATCCTGAAAATAGTTCCAGGCATATTACAAGTATAAGTTGAACAAAAATAGAAGAGAATAAATGCTTTCAAGGCATATTCAATCGACAAACCGTGCCTCCTCCTGTGCTGCCGTCGAACAGAAAGAAATTGCCTATGGGAGGTTCCCGTCCTCCGAGCGCTTTTAAGATGTCCTGCGCCAGCATTCCACCAACTATAGCACAGACCGGAGAAAATTCATGACTTGCAGTAGTTGATAGTGACCTAGAATATGTTATTTAACTGGCTTCAAAGAGAAGGAAGAATCCCGTACTCAACAACATTCCGAGGTTCAGTTGGAAGAATTTGTTTGTTCACATCTGCTTCTAAGATAAATTTGTTGGCGAGAGCTTCCAGTTCACTGGTGTGGTCGACGCCTTTGGGCAGATCACCGTGCATGGCCTGAAATTGCCAAATAGCTACAACAAGTTTAGCATTCATAAAAATAAATAGAGGAGTACTTGCCCATTATGGCAAAGAAAAGAGCTGGATTCACTTCTTTTGTTTGCCGTTTGGAAAGGCCACTCCATCGGTAGCGAATGGCAGAAGAGAGAGGCGTGTAAATAGTAGTCGCCTTGACAGTTTTTGGCTGCTCCTTAGGAGCAGAGCGATCTCTAGTTAAGTTGAGAAGTTATTAAATCATTGAAGAGATGATGACTCACGGAGCTAGATAATCGTGACTGAGAAGGTCGCAAAATATATATCCAGTTAGCCCATAGGTGCCACCAGCATAAAAAGGCTTCTGATGTTTTCGACAGATTTCATTCAATTTAATCTGAATGGATATTGTATATGTGTAAGAGATGGTTCTACAGAATAAGGTTGAAGGAATTTACTCACAAGACCATCTCTATCCCAATCCGTTACGCACACGAGGTCAACATTTTTGACAATGGACTCGAGACGTTCGCCTTCCGAAAATGATGTATCTGTTACTGTCTCCACGGTCACAAGGGGGTTAAGGCTTTCTATCCTTGATTTGGCAGCGTCGAGTCTCTGTGCAAGTTACGGCCGAGAAATTACCATTGTATATCCGCGCAATATTGGAAAGACCTTACATTGAGACCCACGTCTCCATCTCTGAAGAAGAAACCCGCACCGAGGTCCTGTTCGCTGACAGTTTCTCTATCTACTATTATCAATTTGCCAATACCCGCCAGGACCATATTCTTGATAGCTTCTGTAGCGACACCTCGAAGATTCAGCACTAAGATAGTGGCATTTCTCATCCTAGAAGTGCATTGTTCAAGTAGAACGCAGTAACAATGCACGTTCCTCATACCTCTGCTGAGCTTCTATACCCCAAAGTCTCATTTGTCTGTCATATCGAGTGGCTTCTTCTTCAGTCAGATCCAGAGATGGGTTGCCTTGCGTGGTATCTGTCTCTAGTTCGGGAAAGGTATTCATTGGAGAGTTTGAGATACTGTGCCAGAATGCGAAGGTTTCTCAGGGGACAATTAGACCTCGGATAAACTGAAAAAGAGACGATTTGAATTTGGCGATGACAACTGGGTGACAAGAAAGAAGACGCGTCTATCACTCTTAATGGTCCGAACGCGTACTACCTTCGGCACTTACCGGTAAGTGACACTTTAACAAAAAGGGACATTTCATTTTCATGGTCACGTCTGGCATTCGTGAAATTGGTTAATGTCGTACAATAGTAAGTGATCAGTAAATACTTGAATGCTACAATGTTTTATAGGTCGACGTCGGACAATACATGATGCGGTAGAGTGGGTATACTATGCAGAGGCATTAAAACTGAGACTCGAAGGCCTGAGATTTAGTAACAAATGTACAAAAAAAAATAAAAAGATAAAAGATAGTAGTACTGTATCACACCATCATGCCATCGCCGCTGGAGTTGCCGTCTCTGTCATCGTCCAATCTAACAATCAGCAGAATTAAGAAGGCGTGTACCCCACAGGTAAAAGAACCTGACTTACAAATAATTCCTTTCGATTTCGGACAGAATGCTCAAAAAGTCCCCTGCAACAACAACAGAGTTAGCCTTGTAGAAAGAATCAGTCAAAACTTCCTTACATAAATAAGCATGTGCGCGAGCTGCAGACGCAGGTGCAGTTTCGGCCTTTCGCACAGCGTCCAATAATGTCGACGCCACAAATCTGACTTTGTGAACCTAAATGAGAAATCAATACAAAGGTTTCGGTTCTGTATTAAGAGATATAAAGGCATACCAAACTCGGCCCATTAGTTGCGATGGACTGTATGGGTATGCTGCAAAATGGAATGATCAATGTTTTGAAGCATGCTTTAAGAACGATCTTACCTGTGCAAGATGTTCAATAGATCACTGGCAACGGCTTCTCTGTCTTCTGCAACTTGATGCTCATCAAGATTTCCTTGCAATGCCATGATAAGTTCGTCACGATACTGTTCGATGACGAATCGAACGAGTTGCTATTATCAAAGAATGATCAGGACGTAGCTTTCGAAACACGATAGAAGTGCCGCACCTGAGTGACGTAAAGATTGGCTTGCATCACAAGGAAAGGATTGAGGGCATTTGCGCGTGAGGCATTAGGATTATCGAAAAAGTCTTTGACCTCGGCGAAAGTAGCCTGACGGAAACCGGCACCTCCATATTCAGGAGGTACATTTGGTTGACTGGGAGTTTGTTTCAATCGCAAAGGTTCCGGAGTATGGCTGAGGGCAGTCAATATTCTCGCCTGCAATGACTGAACTTCTTCAAGTCTTGCTGTTGCGAACTGTCCTTGAGGCGGTGATCGCTTGTCAACTCGGATACGGACAAGAATCTCTCCCAAAAGAGCAAATATCCTTGACGTGTAGTTGAGACCGGAGACAATGGCGGTTTTTCCGTGGGGCTGCGGTAAATATGCACTGGGGGTAATACTAGAATGGCAGTTACATCATCAGCACGGAAGATTATCGGCTTGACGTAGAATGACATACTATTCATCGTCCAGCTCTTTTGGGAAATGGACTGTACAATCCTCGTCCCTCAGACATATCGGGCGACCAAGAAGAATAGACATGGATTTGTCAGCTAAAAATCAGTCAATGATTTTATCAGAAAAGCGAAGGATATAGTGGTACCTCCAAAGAGAAGCCAGAAAGTTCGCCTTCTGACTTCACATTCAATGGGATCGAGTCCGTCGTATGAAGATTCTTCATGCATACGAAGTGTCACCGCGATGTGAGCTGCCTCGCCAAATGCAGCATGCTGTGTTGCATCGTGTCCCTCGCAGAAATGGTATACACAGTCGCTGAAGGAAGAGATACATGAGATCAGATAGAATGATTGAAGCTTATAGGAGACACGAACAAGTAACGAATTACTACGTGCATTGACGTAGGAGGATCGTAAGAAGCTATTGTAATATGTCGACTGGCTTCATGGGCGGTCTTAACACGAATGGTTAGCAAGTGAATAACTTTGCAGAAAGTTTGAACTACCTGTGCCAATTTTCTTACCACTGGACGTTCCATGGGTAAAGTAAGATCGAGGACCTGAACCAGAGTGGAGGCCACCGTAGACATAACCAAAGCAAAGAAAAGAGGGTCTCTTTCTTCGCGCCGTGAATGTAGATCAGCCATGAAGGACGGTTTGTGGACACATGGAGTCAATGGGTATACAAAGTCGAAGAACAAGGCAATAATCAAAGATATAGTGTCTCTGGGTGCAATTTCTTCAAGCCGCCGAGGCCTGTAGTAATATGAAAGCGGTGGAACAGTAGTAGGAACAGGAACAGGCAGAATTTGATGTTGTTTGTAGGACCAGTTGTAAAGAGGATAAGTACTAAAGGAATCCGAGGGAGACGGGGCATAAGGTTGCTCTTCAGCTTTGGGTTGAGCTTGATTATGTGGATGAAGAACACCATGGCCATTAGATTCAGAGGATCTGGGACCGTTGTAAGACGAAGATGACACGCTATTCTGTTGCTGGGGGTAATGCGAATGATATGTGTCTGCGGCAATTGGGTATCGCGAAGGGGGCATCGGAACAGAGGGGATGGACGGAAGCTGATTGAGAGATGATTCCAGGAAACTCGGCGGACTCTTCGAGCCAATACTCGGCGATACCATAGTCTGAGGTGGACTCGCGATGGCAGAGATGGGCGAAGAAGCGATCTCTGCGTCAGGTGTATTGTCCGCTGGCGGTTGACCCCAGCTGCGGCGGCAGCGGCCTCCTGAAGCCGTCGTAGATACCTATGGGATGTGTCAAGAGAATACAAGAAGACTTTGAGTAGACCACCTACAAATTAGGCGGACCCCGCTTTTTTGGTTGGTAGTCGTAGGTACACGGAATGCCTAGAGTTATACAGTGTTTGCACGATTGCTTTGGGTCATCCGGATTCTCCCTGGCGCAGCGGACTTTGCGTGCTCGACAGGCATCGCAGCCTAAGCAAAATGAATAAGTTTTTAGGTAGATAGGAGAGCGAAGGTCACAAACTTTGTGATTGCCTCCTATTAGGCGAAGAAAAGAAAGATCAGCATTGGACTGGAAATTGAAAATGAAATGAAATAACATGGAGAACAGTAACTTAGATGAAGAGAAAGATAGAATGGAAGACAAATGCGGGGAGAAGCTACGTGGGGAGTGCGGGGTGAAGAAGGGCAAGAGGGCGGTTGAAAGGGGGCGGTGAAAAGTCGGAGAATCAGGACATACTTTCTCTTGCTCTTGCTGTTTTCGGAGAGTGATTCCTTGAGATGGCCATCGTCGGAAGGGGGCGTGGCTGAAATATTCTCTTTCTTTGGTCGAGCTGCAGGCATGATCGTGTGGAGGAACGTATTTTAGAAACAAGAGAGATGTGGGGTAGAGAAAGCTTGGTTTTCTCTTGACTCGAGTACTTTTGAACTGATTGTCTGTTTGTTGTCCCGTGGCAACTTGTTTGCAGCTCGGGCGCTTTCGAAACTCAAAACTTCTTCAATAATTTATATCAGGATGACCGCACTTTTGAAGAAACTTGAGAGAGTCGGCTTTGCGCATGGTGGCCCAACATGTATCGACATCACGAGAACATACCGGTTCACACTGCATCCACATTCGGCAAAATCCCGGACCCAAATCTTGACCCAGCCAGCTGGCGCACTGGTCCTTCGCCTTCTTACTTTGTTTTTGATCAGATCATACAACTCATCTGAATACCACCGCTAGCGATCTCCGGCATTTTTTGTCAAGTCCGGAAAGAACCCTGAAAAGGAGCAGTTTGGGAGTGCTGGGGACTGTTCCGCGGATCCTCTTTCTCCATTCTCATGTTTTCAGCTGTGCCACGTGAACGACGATGGATGGTAATTATAACCACTCAAAGTCCGATGTTAATTGTAACTCGTTGGTGAGGGAGTAGTTGGTATCAGACGGTCTAACTGGCTCACTGTTGTCTCTGGCTTTCTGGCGTGGGCCTATATACGATAGGATAATCCGATACACTACCCTCGCTCCTGGTTTGGATCATCAACGGTACATAATCAGTTGTTGGAAGTGACGGATTCATACCCTCATGAAGGGCATGGCCAAAAAGACTCGTCATGCATATCTTACGTCAGAAATAGAGTGGAACCCTACAATATCAAGACTGTTTACTCAGTAGTACGGACAACTCCTTTTTACGCAGTATGTTCGAAGGACTATATAAACTTTGTTGGTCCACACAAGAACACCTCCAGAATTTCGGGGCAGGCAACCATACTGTCAGTCACTGGTTTTCGAAAGAGTTCCGAATATCGTTTATATACTTGAATTATATACATATCGAAACAGAGGCGGCGCTTGGCTTACATTTCGTCAGTTAACTTCCAAATCGTCTAGGTAAGAACTGGAAATTTAAGAGGCCGAGGTCGTCCCTGGGAGGAGTTGTCAGCAATGATACCAGAGCACAAAGACAGGTGCCGTATTGAAAATTCTCGTCGACAGAAGCAATGGAATGTATGGTCCCTTGACTTGCCCTTGACAGATTTCCTTGACAGATTTTCTGCAGTTAACGAAAAGTGCACGACTACAATCTCTTTACCACCAAAGACAGTATCCGACGGTGATTTGAAAGCAATTAACCATCCACAACAGTAAAACAGCCTCGTAATATTGTACAGTATAACTAAATTGATGCGTTCTGCAGAGCCGGCTGGGAACTGGAGATATATGTAATACGGGCAGAAGAGTTGTGAACTGAAGTGATTAGTACACCATTTCCACAAAATTCAGTAGTACTAACGAGGTGACTCAAATCCTCAACAGAAAACGGGCCTGAGTTGATGTTTCTTTAAATGTAATTCAAGTGGATGATTCCTGGTTCAACGTGAGGATTTTGCGAGCTCAAAGCCAAAAGACGATGCAGATAATTTGTGAGAATATGTCTGGACCGTCACGCTTGGTTTGCCGAACGGATGGGTAGTTGTCGTTATTTCTTCGGAGGCTTCTTCAATCTGGTAATGGAATACAGTATACACCGTGTCTAATCATCCCTGCGAAGTACCAGCAGACTGTCCAAGATCAAAATCAGCAACATAAATGGTATGCCCTAGCTTCCTTAATCGGGTAGCTCTGGAGAAGACTATGTATGTATTTTATAATACTCAAGGAGACTCTTTGATATTGAATAGACTTTGCTCAGAATTTCTTGCCTCCAGTGCACGCATTGCAGCAACGGTGACTGAGCCGGCGATGAGACGGATATCCGTATCGTGAAATTTGAGAGAACAACATATGACTCAGCAAGTAAGCGGAATGAAGCACTGGGGTTTATACGACTGGAGACATACCAGATTTAGGTAAAATTGAGAACATGATTGAGTTCAGAACTTGAACAGGACGAGTTAATTTCCTGTTTAGGACAACACGACAACAAGCACAGCCAAACAAGGGTCTTATTGCACCCGCAACGTCAACATTGAATGCCTTGGATCAGTGCTAGTGACTCCTAGAACTTGATTGATACTTCTTTGATTACCTCTTCCTTTATTAATGGGTGCTGGTCAATCTATCTCTCAGTCACATACACCAACACGCGGTCTTCACGTACTCAGAGTTACCCCTTCCTCTCCGGCTTTCCACTCAAATATTGAACCTTTTTCGACTTCGTCGTCGGCTTTGAAGGAGATTCTTTATCGGCAGAAAATGCTATTGATGCCTCGGAGCTAGAGAAGATTGTTGAGAGTCATGAAAACCGCACTTTGAATCTACTGGTATGGAACAGTAAAAGTCAGCTGACAAGAGGTAGATCGCGTCGCTTCAGCTTACTCTTTGGACTCAAAGGCTAACAGCTCGCAGTCGTACCAATAACTCCTTCTAGAGTGTGGTCTCAGCAACAATTCAGTTCAAATGATGCACAAAAATCCGCGTCAACCTCCCAACCATCATTGTTGGGCCTCAGCATGCGCCTATGTCAGCCAGAGACGGCTTCTGACAATGTGTGGCACGTACTCGACGTGATAGAAGGAAGTCCAGCAGAAAGTGCAGGCCTTGTTCCAATGGGTGATTGGATACTGGGTTGGTCAGGGGTATATTGGGTGCTGAAAACGACTTCTACGATCTTGTCGAAGCTGTAGGCTCTTGTTCCTTTGATTTTCGCCTTCCTTTCTAAACGGTGTTTACAGCATGTCGATAAACCTCTCCGAGTTTATGTATACTCATATGATTTCGAGTTTGTCACTTTTCATCGCTTAACATCCGGTTTACTAACGGCACTGTAGCACTCTTAGAGAGGTGGTCCTCATTCCCAACCGACATTGGGGTGGAGAAGGTCTTCTAGGCTGCGTTTTTGGGTGCGTCTTTACCATGCATACACGTGCTATTCGTATACATAACCAGCCGACCCTTGAACATAGGTTCGGCCTTTTGCATAGGATACCGGCTCAACCTGAAGATCGAGTTCCTGGAACTATACCCCAGAGCTTCAAGAACAGGGAGACGAATACGGTAGTCAGGATTTGTTCGTGCCGGCAGACGTTTCCGTCGATGAAAACCAGCACAATTACGGCCACCTTGCCGATTGGCAACATCAACAACGGGGACAATGGAACCATGAATCTGTACCAGGGAATGCCCAAGTGGCAATTCAAGCCAACAATGCGAATTTTAATCACCATCATGCCCACACTCTCGAAAATGCCGAAAACTCAAGTTTCTAGTAACGTGGCGCCGTCTCTAATGGGAAAGTTGAGGTGACTTGAGCTCGTTGCACGAACCCTCTCACTGTCACTAGAAACACTGCCATTTCATGCCAGAAAACTTTGACATCCTTCACAACGAAACAGAAATGGCCGCATACAAATCACGATGGTTCATCGCAGTCGCCTCGCACCGATGTTCCCATACCACAAGATACTACCCATGGCTCGCTGAAAAAATGTCAAACGACTGCTCCTTCCACTGGTCAATATGTATCGCTACATGCCTTCTATCTCCCGAAATCATGCATTTGACCTCTTCTTATTCTGGTTATATGCCGTGCAAATATATACTCAAACAAGGACGAGAGATTGCTGTTTTCTGGACCTACTTATTGGCAGCTGAATCTTCTATGCATAAGTTCTGATATACCAACATGCACCTATCTCTTTTTGCGATCGCGAATTCACGGACGGTATGGAATTATCGTTTCTCGTGTTTTTCATTCATGTGTTATTCTTGTGAACCCTTGATGAGGTCACAAGTGTCATTGGGATCAAGTTAGAACACTAGGTCGTACGTTAATATCCCTAAGCAATCAATGCGAAGGCTGGAGCATCCACATCACTGTATACGGAAGATACGCGGAATAATTTTGCAGGTCGGAAGGCCCGTCTTCATTCAGTACTAATTTTGCATACCTTTTTCTTAGGTTTGACTTCTCTAGTGTTCCACCGTTTTTGCTCGCGGTCCGGCAATGTCATACTACTGTAACAGTCTGCAACTGCAGCCAGGGGTCACGATGTCCTGCTCATCCTATAATATCTATCTCTGGGATAAATTCTTTATTGAATGTTGGAGTGAGATAGCCCATTCAACAAGATACTTAAAGAGCCTTCGGATGTTGGGCTGGAAACGGAAACCGCATTCTGGACATGTTCACACTACTCTTTCTTTTTCTTTCGAATTTATTGCTGGTTTTTCTTTTTCCTGGAGTTTTTGCAGCCTTTGGCGTCACGACTTCTGGGTCCAATCTGCTGGTTGATTCCGGGGCTGGCCTTGTCACAACAAGTAAGCAGCTGCAACAAACGACGGGGAATATTGTTGGCGTGCTAACAGTGTCTTCAGTCAACACAGCTAATGGGGACATTACCTCCATGGTCTTTAATGGGATGCAATTACAAGATTCTACCAAGTTACATAGCTTAGCTCAGGTCTAGGTATGCCTCTCTTGCGTGGAGGTGTAGGACCTTTAGCTTACTGACTTTGGGCATTGATTCAGGATCTGCTAATGTATCGCACCAAGTAACCAACTATACAGCCATTATCACCACCAAGACCAATACAATTGTAAGAGAATTTCTGTTGCATTGGACACCCAAGCGTCATTGCGAAACTTTTTAGACGCATTATTATATTGTGAAATCTGGTATCAATACCTTGTATATAGGCACCCACGCCTCGGCAGAGCCCACGGTGGGCGAGCTTCGCTTCATTGCCCGTCTATCCAAGGCAACGGTGCCCAATGGTTTCCTTGTATCTGAAGTCAACGGTGGCACAGCTATTGAAGGCTCTGACGTTTTCCTATTGGATGGGCAGACACGATCTAAATTCTATTCGAGTGTAAGTTTCATGTCTCTAGCAAGGGTTTTCCTGTTCTAACTCGCCGTTATAAAGGTTCGTTTCATTGAAGATCAAGTACATGGCGTGGGAGGACCAGGCGTTGGTGTCTTCATGATCATTCCAGGGGTTGGCTATGAAACCTCGTCAGGCGGGCCTTTCTTCCGTGGTATGCCTGCTTTCTCAATGTCGAAGTCTTTTGGCTTAATGGTTGGTAGATATCAACAATCAAGGAACCGCACAACAGGAACTATACTTCTACATGAATTCTAATCACGAGCAAACAGAGACATTCCGAACTGGATTCTTTGGGCCGTGAGTAATATTTTTCAGTGGTCCTGGTCATTTGATGACTTTTACTCCGCACAGGTATGCGATGGCCGTCACGACTGGAGCTGCGCCTTCCCCTCTCTTGATACCTCTTTCATGGAGAACCTTGGACTTGAAGGGTATGTTCCTGCTTCTGATCGCGGGACGGTGTCAGGTCACTATTCTGGGATTCTATCTGGGCAGCCTGTGACTATCGGGTTTAAAGTTGGGTAGACCTCGTTCTCAGATGTGTAAAGTTCTGATTCTTTTGTTGCTATGCAGAACTCTGCCGCGCAGTACTGGACAACTGGGTCAGGGTTCGTCGATTTATTCTCTTATGCGGTCTAGTTCTCATCCTCACTAAGTTAATGCAGAGGTTACTTCACCCGCGACATGATGAAGCCTGGCACATATGCAGTCACATTGTTCCAAGGAGAAATTGAAGCTGGGAATGGCACTGTGTTGGTCACCGCTGGTCAGACATCGTCCATCACCTTGTCTTCCTCTCTAGATACACCGGCCGTGATCTGGGCTATCGGTACGGATCTCAAACAAGATTCATAGCAGGTGTTTATATATTTTATTACTCTCAAGGTACTGTTGATGGGACACCTGCCAGGTATGTTTAACTCTACTTGTTCTTGTGATCTTATGACTATTAACACATCATATTAGATTCTTGAACGCCGAAAATATACAGACGATGCATCCGTAAGCATAATAGAACAAGGCATGCAGGCTTTTCAATCACAAAAATTGCGTAGTTCTGATACGAGAATGAGCGATTGGGGACCGACAACATTCACCATGGGTTATAGCCCTGTCGCATCCTTCCCGATGGCTCAATTTCAGCGTGTGAGTCGTGTTGATAAATTTCGCAGTCGATTACCATTGGTCATCGAAATACGATTTAGGTCAATAACCCTACCACAATTCAATGGACAGCCTCATCCAATCAAATTGGTACGCGCATTTACAGCATTCATCTGGATAGTCAACGACTATTTGACAGGTGCTCGCACGCTGCGCATTCGGACTACTGAGTCGTTTGCAGGTGGAAGACCTCAGATCTCAGTCAATAATTGGAACTCGAGTACACCTGCAGGTGAGGTCTTCTGCGCATAAATTCTACCATCGTTTTCCAATCCAAATTTTCCTCAGCTCCAATTAAGGTGGACTCTCGAGGGTAAGTATCCATCCCATCAAATCATTTCAGTTATAACACTTATCTAAAACTTACATTAGAGTAACTCGCGGTACTTGGCGTGGATTGAATCAATTCTGTAAGTGCAAAATAGCACCGCATATATGCACATACCGCCCTTACTTACAATGACTTGGAAGACGATTTTGCAATCCCGACCAATACATTGGTGGCTGGATCAAACGTAATCGCGATAAATGTCATCAGCGGTAGCTCAGGCGAAGGTTTCTTGAGTCCAAATTTCGTCTACGACTCTGTCGAATTATTCTGAACCCTTACGAAAGGTAAACTCACAAGTGAAAAGAAACTAAGTGTTCAGATGTGTAGGATAAGCAGTAACAAGTTTGATATAAAATACAAGCGATAGTAAAACACTAGCTGTCTGTAACCTTGGGAGACGTTGGGGCCCCAGATGTTGAAGGGTTAAACTCCAAGCTTTGGGCAATAAGGGGCCAAACTAGTGTGAGTGGATTAGCAATTTTTACCAAAGGAAAAGAGTCTTCCAGCGAACCTTCTTCAAAGCCAGGGTGCCTTCCGTTCCTAATCTGCAACCATACGTTCTTCATAGTCTCAGAGGCGCGAATCTCGTGCCAATGAGACAAAAAATTCAACCTCCACCTGCTCTTCGTCAGGCATCCAAATCTTATGATAGACTTTTTGGCGACACTAACCTTGCGTATTGCCTCGAATGCAGCAGCAAATGGCGAGAAAACTTCATATCCAATGTTGTCAACAGTAAGAGATTTCAGAATATGCTATGCAGAGAAGTTCAGCGATACCTTGCGTATGGTTGTCATTGACGTACTTGGGCAGCGCGTTCCTTGAGATCAATCATATTAAGTCCTGTTTTAAAATCAGCTGATGGCTCAATAATCAAAAGAGAATGCTTACTGTCCGCAATTCGGTACATAGACTTGGCTGAACATGGGGCTGGTCTACCCGGATTTGCAGACATCCAGTCTCTAATCCATTCCGGCCGAGATGACGAAGGATCTCGAGAAAATACACGCCTCACTCCTGGAACTTGGCATCCCTCTGATGGGGTGGAAGGAATGCTTTCAGCAGGAGGCAGAGGTGCAGCAAGAAATGATGACGAAAGCGGGCAAAGACAACGTTATCCGTATACACCTATTGTGTTTATTTGGGCTTGTAGTGGAAAATGACAATAGTATGAAGAACTTTACACTCACGTAATAGAGCATAGCGCGGTAGGTGTTATAGGCAGCATCGCGGACCACAATTGTCATCTTGGGAGCCATGTTTGTCTCGTCGTCCAGCCTAATATTTATTGTGTTATTGGAGGATCTGTCGGCGGGCTACCAAATTGATCATCGGAAATGGTGGATTGCGTTTCGAATTTATCGACATCCTCTGGATTCGAGTCAGGCAAAGACAGTGCACAGTCATCTGTCCCGTCGGAGCTTGATAAACGACGACTTTTGGTCTGAGGTGATTCATCGTCTTCATCGTCAGAGTCTTCAAACTCATCCAGAATCATATTGAGTTGAGGATGACTTCTTCTAGTG